>CAICTM010000293.1:0-79990 GCA_903772945.1 Seminavis robusta
CTCTCTCAGGTAGAGAACGCGACGACTTCAACACGCCAAACGTGAAAAGCAAACTGCCAAGCACAGGGTTCAAACTACCAAGACAGTGCAAGGTTGCGGAATTCCGGCTGTTCGACTTGCAGCCATTACAGGGCGAAAAAAGCAAGTCATCACGATACACCGTACGCACGACTCAATTCCCTTCCAGGATGTAAGGTAGCGGTCTGTGGGTCACCAGCTGCCAAAGCTCTGGCGAGGAGTGGGGCTGGGATTTTCACCATGGACACCACAGGTAGTTTCTGGGAAGTTTTGTTTGTTGGGAAGGTGGGGACCAGATTTGGCTGCTGTGGATCTGCCTTGGCACTGGCTCGTAGCTTGGTAAGATTGGCCACTGCAGACACCTGTACCATCTTTGCCATAGTGTTGAAATATTTAATGGACCAAGTTGCTGGAAGCTGGCTGTTTGTAGGGATGTCGCCGGCAAAACCAACTGTTTGTTGGCACCATGCAGAGCCCACTTGTGTGCAAACTTTGATTCCATATAAAATAATCAGTTCATGGTTAGTGGTGCGTGCTAAGAAGAACCCAGGATCGGGTGGGGAGATGTCATACCCTTGTGCCAACTGGTGACGTACATCACCATCAGCATGTCCAATGGTGTATGTTGTTCGAAGCATGTCCATAATCATATTCTGATCAATACTTGCCATGTTATCTTCATCCTGAGAGACATAAGCCTCACTATTGCACCAGGTTGCAATGGATCCAGTTTGGTGAGTGGGTGCTGCGTGAGGCGGGTTGTTTGTTCCTGGCATTTGCTGGTGCTGGAGCGCTGGTTGGACTTGCTGTTGTTGGTCGTGATGCTGGTGTTGTTGCAGCTGGTCTTGTGCGCTAGCGTAGTTGTCTTCTTCCTGAGTAGAATCTTCCTCTGCAGCTACATCCACAGCGTTGTTGTGGCTTTTTGCCGCCGGCTTTTTGTCTTCAGAATCTGACATGATGATCGTCGCAAAAATTTCGCGATAGCTTTCGCGACGGCCTGGCCGGTTATAAACGCAAACGCCGCGAATGCAAGTCACAAACTTGGGACCACCACCGCAACTGAAAAACGAGGTTTCAGTTGGTCTTGGAGGGTACTTGGGGAGATCTCCAAATGTTCACTGCTGTCTTGAGGTTGGTTGGGGGCGAGTTTCGTTGGATTGGTATGGGTGCAGTGAGCGTGACAAGTGTGGCCAGGTTTTACCAGCTTTGCTGCTTATTTTTTAAAATTACCTCAACTCCCTGGGGTGGGATTGTGGGGAATTCCAAAACGTGATTACCTCTGCTCCCTTCCTGGTTTGGGGAAACTGGGTAAACCCAAAACAGCAAAACACAGCGACGATGGCAACTCTCTGTCACCTTTGCCGTTGTTTTTGCATACAAACAAACGTCTACTACTGTATGTTAGCTGGTTAGGAGTTCTCTTTTCTTGGATTGATGGGCAGTAAAACTGCTTCTTCTGCTTCTTCACAAAGATCGATCGATCGATCCAAGAAAAAACACACCATTAAGACTAATCTTAACTACTAGATTGTCTCTTATTTCACATTTCCAAACTAATACCCACAGCACTCTTTCCACACCCATCCTACATCGGTGACTTGAATATAGCCGGGCCTTTCATGGCACGAACCGCCTCTTCACAAAGATCGATCGATCCAAGAAAAGAACAAAAGTGAGGAATCGGGGCTGCAGCAGAGGTGCATGCGCCCTTTTCGCGCGAAGCTTCACTACGTGGATTTTCCTCTCTGGATGCCTTTGCATTCGTTCCTGCGTGTCCGCTTCTGTTGCTGTGAGTTGCTGTGATCCTTGTACGTATCCGGATAGAGTAGTGGACGATGATCTTACAGAGGTTGAATGGCACGTCTTGTGTGAGTTTGCGCCGGTTATCGCAGCGACGACGAAGAGAATTTTCGAGCCTTCAGAACTATCTCCAAGTGGACAAGACTGTGGAGGAAGCTTTGAAGAATGGTGAACCGATCGTCGCGTTGGAGTCCACCATTGTGGCGCACGGAATGCCATTTCCGCAAAACTTGGAGACTGCGCAGAGTGTCGAATCCATAGTTCAATCCAAGGTGAGTGAGTTTGCTTCTGATCGCATGTATTGTGATTTGTGATAACACGTTCGCTGATAGCTTTCTGCCGTCAATATCTTTTCGATGCAAAAGGGTGCGGTACCTGCTACTATTGCCGTCAAAAATGGTGTTTGTCACGTTGGTCTCACTGGGGATGAATTGGAGGACCTTGCCAGAGCGGGTGAAGAGAAGAGGGCTCAGAAATGCTCCACACGAGAGTTGTCCTTGATTCTCGCCAGACATCGCCTGGCTGAAAACACAAGGGGAAGAAGGCCACATCAATGGGGAGGTAAGATATCATTGGTGCTGCCGAGCATTCCTTATCAATACAAATTCCTAATTTTGTTTGGAACCTTTGGTTGCATGGCCGTTTCTTGCAGCCACTACGGTGGCATCTACAATGGCTTTGGCGCACACGGCTAAAATAGATACTTTTGTCACCGGTGGCATTGGAGGGGTACATCGAGGCGTAGAGAATACAATGGATATTTCGGCTGATCTGACGGAGCTGTCGCGCACACCCGTTGTGGTAGTTTCGGCTGGCATCAAATCCATTCTGGATATTCCGAGAACTTTGGAGGTTTTGGAAACCAATGGCGTCCCGACTGTGGCCTTTCAAGCAGATGAATTCCCTTGCTTCTTCTCGCCCAACTCTGGAATCATGGCACCCGCAAGGGTAGACTCTGCTGTGGAAGTGGCGTCTGCATTCAGTGCTGCGCGGGCACTCAATTTCCCCCATGGAATGCTAGTAGCCGTCCCTCCACCAAACTCTGCTGGTGAATCTATTGAACAGGCCATCCAAGAAGCATTGGAAGAAGCCAATAAGCGGGGGTTGCATGGCCAAGCGGTGACACCCTTCATTCTGAAACGTGTTGCCGAAACAACAGGTGGAGACAGCCTGCGTTGCAACATCTCTTTGGTTCAAAACAATGCGCAAGTTGGGTCTGAAATTGCCGTGGCTATCGCAGAGCAAAAGAATTCAACTTCAGTTGGAATCTTGCCAAGTGAACTGCCACGGCCATCGCCAGTGATTGTCATGGGTGGCACAGTCCTGGATATTGTAGCAAAACCCAAATCAGGCGCATTGTTGCTCGGGACTTCCAATCCTGCTGACTGCACTGAGTCAGATGGAGGAGTGGCTAGGAATGTGGCAGAAGTGCTAGGTCGACTGGGATCCAAGCCCTTGTTGTACTCTGCGGTGGGACATGACGCCCGAGGGCTTGCCTTGCAGCGACGGCAGTCCGAGTATGGCATTCAAGATTCACACATGACAATCCACGTTGTAGAGGGATCCAATACGGCAACCTACTTGGCAGTATTAGAAGGCGAGACCAACGATCTCCACACGGCATGTGCCGACATGGCCGTCATGAGCGACATTCAGAAGCCTCCACGCGAGCTCCTGTCCACAGCAAAGATTCTTCTCGTGGATGCCAACCCACCCATCGACACGCTGAGGAGTGCTGCGTGTGAAGCGTCGGACTTGGGTGTGGACGTCTACTTTGAGCCGACGAGCGTGCCAAAAGCTCAATTGGCTGCTCACGACGCGGCCTTTCTCCGCGCTCTCACGGGCGCATTCCCCAACCTCTCAGAACTAATCGCCATGAGAGATGCTGCTTGTGGTGCAACGGGGGACCTGGGTGAACCTGGTTTGGACATCGAGGAAATCAGATTTATAACGGCTCAAGTATTGAGTTGCATGTCACCCAAGAAAGCTTGCCTGGTGGTCACAATGGGCAGTGAAGGCGTCTTGCTCGCGACTAAGAAAGGTGATCGTCAATCAGGCGATGAAAGCGATCCTGCAGACTACCAATTTCGACACTTTCCTGTAGTGGATGAAGTGGAGGTTCAAAACTCCACAGGGGCAGGCGACACTCTTGCTGGGGCCTTTCTACATGCCCTTTTAGAAGGAAAAGACGAAAGTGAAGCTGTATCATGGGGCATGCAAGCAGCAGCCCTCAGTCTGCAATCATCAGATCGAACAATATCACCCGAGTTGTCAAAGTTACGAATCTCATGATGCATCCAGAACACTGGGAGTTGAGTAGAACAATCTGCAGTCACCTTGTATTGTAACAAAAGTTTTGGCCCTGATTGATATTGAAGGAATTAAGTTATAGAAGCTGTTATAGATATTGAGGATTGCCTAAGAGAAAGACTACAGATGTGCAATCGTCAATTACAATGCTTCCGCACACAGCAAACACACACAGTTGCAAACGTTCTTAACTACGACGCTGCAACACAAAACTCTCGTGATACAGTGTACCTTTGGAACCATATCTCGTCCATTCTCCAGCAATCTAGCTAGCTAGCTACTTATTCTTCCTCCTCCGGAAAGATACCTCGCAGGACATTTTGTAGCAAGGGTGGCAGCTGTGTGCTTTCAAACTCAATTTCTCCTTGCAGGAACTCGGGGAGATGTTTTGGATTTTCCAGCATGGCGTACTTCAAAATGGTACCGGCAGGTTCTGTGGATTGCTGCTCCTCTGTCATTGTTTCCTCGGTGGATGGTACCGTCGAAATACGAAACTTTGTCGCCACCTTGGTTTCCGGGTTTTTAACGCAACAGACAAAGTCTAGTTCCTGTGAGGGTTCATCTTCTTTCTTGTCTGTGGATGCTTCTTCCTCCTCATCATCACCTGATGTAGGAGACTTCTCCTTGTTCTTCTTATCATCTGTTTGCTGTGGGAGTTGGACATTACTAAGAGTAGCTCCCGTGAGTTGTTGGTAAGCGTGAATGGTCGCCTCTTGTTGCGATAGTCTGTCTTGCAACTGTTGCAATTGCGTTTCTAGTTCCTGCTGTCGTTGTAGTTGTTCTCCTGCCTTGGCAGCTTGGCCTCTCAGAGTATTGTTTTCGCTTTCCAGTTCTTGATTGTAGGTTCTCATTAACTTTTCTCGTTCTTCGCTTTCCCGAGTGTGTGCCTGCAAGAGGGCTTCGGCTTGGGTGACTCGTTCCCTTTGCAGGGCATAAAAGAGCGTTTCCCAATCCTGGTTATTGTCCTTGTCGTCATTGTAGTCAATTCCATCCGCCGATTTTCGCTTTTTCCATGAGAGCTGTTGACACAATTCCATTATCACTAACAATGCTGTCTGTTGTCGACTGATCCTAGACTACATGTATTATCTCATCTACCCTCTGTGTGAAGACACCGACTGGATGAGCACTCTGGTCGAGATGATGTCAAGGAAGACGTTGCTTTCCGTGAAAATGGATTTGAAATGAAGATCTATGCACGACTGAGCCACCCAGCAGAGCCGCAAAAAACGGTTTGATCGAGTGTCGCCTTCAACCTCCAACAAGATCAAGATCTTTGACGCCCATCGATCATTCTCACAGAGATATCTATTGAGTACAGCACACTTTACTTTTAGTTAGTTGTACTTGTACTTGTACTTGTGGTAACACCATCATGTCAGCCCCGGACAAGTCTCCGAACGCCAATAATAAGACGGCCAAAGCTCCTGTGTTTCCCGTGGGTCCGGCAGGTCGTCGCGATCTTCGCCGAGCCCTGGTTCGATCGACGAATCCAGTGGAAACCATTCAGAAATTCCAACGGGAGCATTCGCTGCATTCCATGTTTGCCAAAGCCTTTGGCACCACACCGAGCCACGAAGTGTCTGCCGAAGAAGCCAAGGCCAAGACTCGCAGCAAAGGAGATGCTCCTGCTCTCCAAGTGGAATCCCTCGGCACGGATTCGGCCATGGCATTTCTATCCAATTTGGGGGTCTCCCAGTACGAAGTCCACAAACGTGTGGGTGACACGCTACTCAAACATCTCGAAGTGGAGATTAAAAAGACACAAAAGCCAGAACCACTCTTAAATTTACTCAAGTCTTGTTGGGTCTATGCGACAACCATTCCAGAATTACGGCCGGTCTTGTGGACCGTGCTCAAACAACTCGGAAAAGATACCCCACCCGCCGTACTCAAGGCACTGGGAGAACAAGAAGAAAACGGAGAACTCAAACACGCCGATATATTCCGACCTCTGCCTCCGCTGTTGAAGCGGCTTGTATGGGAGACGGACTGGGATGACAAAATCTCGCGAGAAATGGTGGAACAAATGGAACCCAAAGCCTTCCTGGAACAAGTCAAAACAACTCTGCTCGGTCATACCATATTGCCACATTTGAAAGACTACTGTCGCAATGAGTACCTCGTCACACATGCCAATCGACTCTTTGTGGAACGCGTCCAGCAGCGGGCATTGCCTACCAACCAACGGAGAGCACTCAACGCTCTCTCCAATGCAACCGGTTCCTCGGCAAATCCAGCCGGTAGTTCTTCCCCCAAAGCAGCATCCAGTACACTCAGCAGTCTCACCAATCGAGCGGGAAGTGCAACGACTCCCACCAAATCTTCCACAACCAACGCTGTCGATGGGGAAATAACATCGGGGAAAACCATTGCGTCCGTAAAACAGTTATTGTCCGATCCCACTGGAGGGACGGCTGCGTTTCGACCCAAATTGCTCTATGCTGTACTCTCCATTTTGATTGCCGAACACGGATCCTTGGATGACAATATCATGGCGTGTTCCGATCATCTCCACTGTACGCTCGTAGCCGATCTGCTCCTATCGGCATCGACGGGACTTCCCAAAGCCTATCAACACGTCTTAAGACTGGCCATTACATTGGATGACAGTGTCAAGGCGGGGGTGCTGCAAGATACGGCCATTCTCAAAATACAGTCTTGTTTGAAGGATATATTCCCGGCCATGAAGGAGACGCCAACTGACAAAAAGGACGATGACAAGGACAAGGACAACAACAAGAACAACAGCAGCAACAACAAGAAATCACCACCCACGAAAGGAGGCAAAAAGGACGGAGGCAAAACGGACCCCAAAAAGGATGCCAAGGGCAAGACGACGCCGGGAAAAACTGCCAACAATCCACTGAAAGAACCCACCACAGCGTTCAAACGACAGCTCAGTCGTATCATTCGTGGCTGCTTGGATGCCATGAAAGAGGCCGATCCACAGAGTCTCTTTTTGAATCCTGTCACGGACGCCATTGCTCCAGGATACAGCAAAGTCATCAAACAACCCATGTGTATCATGACCATGGAGAAAAAGATTGACGATCACGACAACATGTACAAAACATTGCAAGAATGGGAGGAGGACGTCAAACTCATGTTCCAGAATTGTATCACCTACAATCGAGGGGCTGCTGGTCAATGGTTTCGAGGGGAAGCGCAGCGGCAAAAGAAAGTCCACAAAGAAGAAATTTTGCCACAAGCACGAATTCTATATGACAAGGAAGTCGCGCTACGAACAAAGACGGAAGATGATGACGAAGACGCGCCGTCGCGAAAACGAAAACTACCTGGAACCTTGCCCGATCCCAAAAACAAGCCAGGGACTGTTTCGTCCCAGATCAGCCCTGTACCTGCCGTCTTTAAGAATACGGTCCCTGGGGCCGCCGCTGCCAAGCCCGAAGCCGAGGCAGAAAAAAACAAGGACAAGGTCTATCCCAGCATGCCGTCATTGGCATCCATGCTTTTGGCCGACCCCTTTGTCGTTCGATTGATATTGAACCGGATTTTGCGGTCGGTAAGACTGGATATCATCCGGGGCAAATCGTTGCCAACAGGCAGCAACGTTGTTCCATCGTTGTTGCAGATGCTGCATATGGCACAGTGGTCCAATCAAGTGTGTGCCTCGCGTGGTTTCCAGTACATTGTTCCCGGAGGCGGTATTGAAGCTCCACCGGAGACGGACCAACCGTCGGCCGAAGAGTTTCTGATGCAAATCATCCCTTTTGATGCCTTGCGCAAGTTCCTCCCGCTGCTCTCGCAGCTGTTCATGGAGAATGCACTGGATCAAAGAGTGATTGTTGGAGGCGACCTGCACGATGCATTTAATTCCATGATGGAGGCGAGACCCAAGCCTCCGGATCCCGAGGTGTGGTCCACGATCAGCAGCAACAATATTCAAGGTGTCGCGGCTTTGGTCCAAGGAGCATTGGTTCACATTTGTCTGCCTGGCAATTCGAACGAGGCTTCCCTCGCTGTGACATATCCCAAGTTTGCCGCTGTTCTCGCAGAAGCTTCCTCTGCCATTTGCGATGATAGGGCATTCTTCGCGGGTTTGATTGATGCGTTGCTCAAGCACAAGTCCAAGCTGCAGCGATCCACTAGAGACGCCGTTGTCTCTACTTGGCTGGACTTTCTGCGCAAGCCACCTCGACATGCCAAGCGCAAGAAGGGCCCGAAGAAGCAAAAGAAATGGGGCACCAGCACATCGGCAGCTCACGAATGTTTGATAACCTTATTCAATGAGTGGGCTGCTCTTGGAAATCAGCTGCTTCCTCGGGATAAGCTCTTGGAATTTGCATGCGATATCGTCAAGGCCGTAGAAGAAAGCGAGACCCTCGCGGAACGACGGTTTCTTGCTCTTTGGAAGGAGTCACTGGAAACCAAGTCAGAAGAAGAACCTAGCGTGGGAGACTTTACTCCCATCCGAAAGCAGTACGAGCGCATGATGAAGAGTTTGCCCGAGGCTTCCAGAGCACAGTGGAAAGAACAGGTAGGACTCGTAGACGAAGAAGAAAGCAAGGAAGAGAAGACAGAAGACAAGGAGGAAGAAGAAGAAGAAGAAGAAGACAAAATGGAGGTTGACGTTAAAGCCGAAGAGGAACAATAGTAGACAAGCCAAAACTAAAAAAGAGACAGCAGCGCTTTTGCCATTAAGGCCATGTACGTCTTGATCGTCCCGTATTTGCAAGTCGCTACTAAATAGTTTTCAATTCGGGGAATAATTGTATAGCGCCACAATATCCTGTGGTCGACAGGCAGCCCGGCAGAGAGGACATTCGGGCCGTATGCCGGACACCCACTGCAAGAGGCACTTCCAGCAAAAGACATGCCCACACGACGATGGAGCTGACGGATTCTGGCGTTCCATGTTGCATATGGAGCATATGCTTCTTCTCTTGCTATCAGTGTTGTTGTTGAATTCCGCTGAACTTGCACCATCATCTATCGTTCTTGCGGATTGAAATATGACTGAAGGTTGGTGTTGTGGATGGCGTTCTGAGGAGGACGACGACGTAGATTGCTGGGCTGCCTGTTCACGCATCAACATCCACCGACTCGTCGCAGATGCAGACGCCTGAACCGCGGTCGCTACGAGTTGGGATGCCAATAGAAGCCCCACTAGTCTGGATGTAGTTGGCTGGTGATAAAGTCTGGTAGGTGAAGTTGGTACCATGGAGAGCCCACTGAAGCGATGGATCCATGAAGGGTACAAACCGGTCCAACAAAAATGGGCCAACTGCAGTTTGGCCAACCATCGTCCAGCCTGGTGGATCGACGGTTCATTTCGCAGTTGCTGTTGCTGCTGGTTGGTTTCTGCCTGCAGCATGTGAGGGCCTTCGAATGGTGACAAGGCTGCCGAAGCCAAAACTCGAGCCAACAAGAGCAGCACGGATTTGAGTTTTTTCCGCAAAGTGGTTGCCCATTCTGGTATACTTGTTTGCTGGGTGGTGGATACTGACGATGGTGCTCTTTCTGTAGAGTTTATTATAATTTCACCTTGATGATTGTTGGATGTTGCAGCCGAAGCAGCTTGAT
Organism: Seminavis robusta; assembly: GCA_903772945.1. Taxonomy (NCBI): domain Eukaryota; phylum Bacillariophyta; class Bacillariophyceae; order Naviculales; family Naviculaceae; genus Seminavis; species Seminavis robusta. The sequence continues at coordinate 9,676 of CAICTM010000293.1, forward strand.
TGGCTCTTCTTAACATGGCTTGCCGTTGTCTCTCGTGGAATTCACGTCGACTAACTCCTCGCAAAAGTTCATCATTCTGCTGGGTATCTGCTGATAACATTGCAGAAGGATTTGTTGCACCGTTGTTTGTTGTTCTTGTTGTCGTACCTGATGAGATTGCATCATTGTCGTGGCTACTTGTTCTGTTGTGTGCTGAAAAAGCATACGCCCAGGACAAGGCCACCAGAGTGGATGCCACCAGTTTCCACCTGGAGGCACCATTGGAAAATCGGAGTCCCACCGTCTCCATGCCCAGAGTGGTCCCCTTGCTTGTCTGCCGCAGTCCCAAGGCCAAACACAAGAGGGATGCCAAGATCCAAGATTCTTGTTCCGCCAACGCATGCCTCCTCCGTGGCAGCACCGAGGAAATCACTTGCTGAAAGAGAGCTTGGCATTCCTTCACGTATCGAGCATCTTTGGCCAAGGCGAGCAATCCATCCGGCACAAACTCCAGTCTACCATTGAAGAGATGATTATTCTGCAGTGGGGGAGGAGATGCCATGGTCTAGCTATTCGGTATGGTTTGTGTTGTGTGCTCCTCATCTCGACGACCCAGGCGTCATGCGTCTGTCGTTTGCTGACATGATGAGAGGAAACAGGCCGAAGTGTACCTGGTCGTAAGTGTAGAATGAAAAGCTAAAATGAATTGAAAAGATCCATACCATGACCCATTTTGACTTCTACTGTGCTCCAGGTACAGGTGGAAGAGGGATTTTTATAAAATATTTATGATTTTATCCTTTCATCTCCCTGTGAGAAATGTCAACCTTTTTTCCAAGAAGTCATTTTCCTCATTTTTTCTATCTGTATCTGTGTCCATCCTGGAAATCACCATGATCCTCTCAATTGAGGATGTCTTCCGCATCTCCACCGCTCCCGCTATTGCTCCTGTTGCTAGCTGTGGTCAAGCTATCGGCGCAGATAACAGTTGATCTATCAGACGTTGATTTCGAAGATACTGAAGACGAATGCGACGTGGGAACTCGTTCCATCAACGCAACCAATGCCACCGACGCGTCAACTTCTGGCAGCCGAGGCAATGGAACCAATGACGGCCTATTTGTTTGTCAGTTGAACCAGGCTCGTACCCGTGCCGTTGCATGCTGTTCACCAGAACGGAGTGTTGTACAAATTCATCCGATTTGATCTTTCCACAGAAAAACTGGCACTCCATTTCATGAATTGGCCAGTCAGACTGCTGGCATTGCTTGCTGCAAAACTCCACCATGGTGCATTTGGAGCACCATATTGTTACACTAGTCTCGTTGTTACAGTAGTCGCAAACTCGGACTTCAGGAGTCGAGTCGCTAGCACCTTTGTTTTGAGATCTGCCAAACAATGACAGGGGACTTTCTTGTCCAAGTAGACAATAGCATCATGGATGCTCCCACAATGCTTGACACAGTACCACTTCACTTGAAGCCACTTTTCCACCAGCTGATGATGATGATCCTCTCGAGAAGGTTTTTCCATGCACTTGTCAAGGTAAAGCGCTGCTCTCAGAGTCAACATGGCTTTCTTTAGATTGGGAGTGGTCCATTCTTGTAGGGAAAAAGTGGCTGCAAGTCCATAAAGAAGCTGTATCATGCCTGGTTGGTCCATAACAGGGTGGACTAAGTGTAGCATCTGCAGATTGGCCAAATGATTGACAGTGCTTTCTTTGCAATCATGAGAGTACACATCAACCAAGAACGGCTGCAAGGCATCACGACCCACAGCATTCACATATCCTTCCGACATGCCATGAAAGCACAGACCACGCTTCACCACGTTGGACAGCTGTAGCGTCAACGTTGCAGCATCACCTTCGCTGTTGTTGTTCGCAATGGTAGTTGTGTCATTGTTTGCTACTGCGACGTTGTCATTGGTTCTTGTTGTGGCAGGCTTTTTGTTCTTGTTTCGGCCTCCTTTTTTCTTGCTGTTGCGGCGGCGGTTCTTCATCTTGTCCAAGAACAAGCAAGCACAATGTCGATTGATGGCGAAGGAGAGGAGGAGTTTACTGCGAGGGTCCTTATCTTGCTCCCTAGATCGATCTCGAACTGTGTCCGGACGAAGCGTTTGTGTTTGCTGAACAGAGCGACAAAGCGAGAGAAAAGAGCGGAGAAGAACAAGCAGCCGGGGGCTGATGCCCTCAACTGTCAAAAAGAGATTTGATTGGATTCCCCAATCGAATCCTTAACATCTTTGGTCAAATCCTTTACCGTGTTCAACTGGACACACTATATAGCAAGTCTCCATAGCCAGCCAGTAAGGGTCCAAAGTACTGTGTCCAACAGAACACACAATATCAATCCCTATCCTTAACAGGAAAATGTCCCTTATGTTTTGGCAAAACTTACACCGTGTTTATCTGGACACACTATTGAGTCTGCATAGCCAGCCAGAACTGGTACCCATATGTTGAAACTACTGTGTCCACTGAACAACAATATTAATCCCTATCCTTAAGAGGAAAGTGTCCCCTATGTGACCAAAACAGCTGCAACAAACACACACACACACCAACACACACACACACACACACACACACGAGGACAGCCATCACCAAGATCTCAAAGTGGCTCAAAGACAACCAAGAACAGTTCCCAGACCTGCCCACCAAGCAGTCCTCAAGGCACTGATTCTCATTATGGAGTGGAGCTTCTTCCACTTCGGTGACACCACATGGCGGCAACTCAGGGGCACTGCAATGGGAGCCCACCAGCCCCACCCTATGCCACCATCTACTTTGCCATCCTGAGTCCATTCTGCTTCGACCTTCATGGATAGTCTTGCAGTTCTGCAGCCTACAGGAGATACATCGATGATGTCTTCGGCATATGCACTGCCGAATGGAAGACACCAGCTCCTGTGGGAGGGCTTCCAAAAGGCAATAACAACAATGAGTACAAGCTGCACTGGGAGTTCACTGAACTCTCCAGTCAGGTGGATTTCATGGACATGACAATCACCCTCAACATGACAACAAACTGGTCCCACACTGTATGAGAAACCAACCAACTTGTATCTCTACATCCCATCCCACTCCTGTCACCCACCAGGCCTCCTGTCTGGAGTGGTGTATGGCAACTCTTTAGGATCTATACATCTGCTCTGAGGAGACTGACAGGCTCGCCAGGACCAAGCTCTTCTTCAAGAGGCTCCTGCCCAGGGGCTACCAAGCCACCACACTAGGCCCCTTTTTGAAGCAGCATCACCAGGGCAAGGGCCTACACTGGCCCCCAGCCAACAACAACAACAAGAGGGAACCATGGGAATCCAGCTGCTGCACCTGGAATACCACCCAAGGATCCCCCATCAAAGGTCTTCCAGCAAGGTTGGAGGGATTGCATTGCCAATCCCACGAACTGATGCCCTTCAAGCATTTCCGGATCCCACACACAGTGGGCCCCATGCGAGGCAACATGCAATGGGACTGGATAGGATGATTGTAGCCTACTCCAGGCCCCCCAACTTGGTAACCTACTGTCCTACGGAAGGTTCCAGAATTAGATGGCTCCCCCGTCTCATCCTTTCTGGATTAGAGGCTTGTCGGGAGCCATGGCACACACACCACACACACACACACACACCCACACACCACACACACACATCAGCCCATCGAGGTATTGGATTTAGGTTTAGTTTAGCTTGGTCTCGGTCTATACCGTACCAGCTCCTATGGTCTATTTTCGAAATCACCAACAAACAGGGTACCCTTGCTTTCTCACAGCTACCCGGCTTGTATCTTTTGCCATCCCCAGCTTGCTCCACTGATGAAGCAAACAGCGAAATTCTTAAGCTCAGAATTTGGAAATCAGCAAGCAACGGATATACCCCATGGATAAACACCAATGGTAGATTCGTCGTAGATTACTCTTAGTAGTGTCTACACACATCTCACACAACATCACACATCTCACACAGCACTCAACGTACACACACCTACACACACACACACACACACACACACACACACACACACACACACCACACACCACACACACACACACACACCACATACAGCGATAAAAGTGTGAAATGACGCGCGCGCCCTCAGTCCGTTGAGGGCAATAAAAGTGTGAAAGACCCTCAGTCCGTTGAGGGCAAAGCGATTGTGCCACAATACCCAGCAACCATCACACCGTACGGAGCCACGGGTATTTCATTGTGGATTACGCTGTGCTCATTCATTGCTTTAAGTTCGGCTGCCTTGGTGAAAAACTAACTACCCAGACAGAGCATGATAGCTCGCACACAACTACATGTACCGGTATGTTCTTCGAAGAAGCAGGTCATTAATCGATCTGCACGGTGGATCCCGATGTGGGTAGCTGTCAAAATTTTATAAGCGAGATCCAGGTTGTCTCTCTCATTTGTGTTGGTTCCCCTCGATACATAAGTAATGCCAGAGACTGGATTCTTCCGAAAGATGTTCACTTCCGAAGGGTCTGAAAGGCAGCCCTTGTCAATGTATGTAAAAAGCTGTTTGATCTTGTCTCGAGTTGTGGAATCATTCTTCAGAAACAGCTTTCCAGATGGTCCGTCGGCACCAGTTGACAGTGCCATTTCGGTTTCTGCATCCTTGCCTCGAACAAATTCCAACACAGCCTCAACATTGCGCCTTAGCTGTTGGGGTGGAGGGATGATAGCGTTGGCCTCTTTCATTATCTCCTTGTGCGTTGGCTCTCGATTCTTCTTCTGTTGAAGATACTCTTTGGCTCGATCATATTCCGCTGCTTCCACAACAAAGGTAGCTCGACTCAACAGACCACGAAAGATTCCGGCCTGTGGCGAATTGGCATCCCTAAGACATGGAGTCCATCTCTTGTGCCAATGGAAAGGATCCAGTAAAATCTTGACATTCCCAAAGATCCGCTTGATGGTACAGTACACTTGACAACAGTTATCAACATACACCACCTTGACTGAGTCGGTTAATGGAACATCCCCAATGGGTGGAATCTCTGCTCCATCGGCAACAAGGTCGCGCGCAACTTCTCTTCTTCTTGCTATCTCCTTGGCTTGCAAGTTTCTCTTCAATCTGTCATTCAGGCGAACCAAGTCTGGCTCAATCTCGCTGAAGGACTCTGAGTGTTTGAGTGCCTTCCAAAACACAGTCAGACCATCTTCATTTTGAATGGTAATGATGCATCTGTAGGGACAAAAACTCTTTCCAGGGCCTGTCCACACTCTGATTTTGGCCGCCAACTTGTAATTGAAATCAATCTTCAGTATCTCTGCTGTGAGGCCCAACATCTTGCTTTCCTGGTACTCTTTCCGGTGGTTGAAGACAGTTGTGACCAGGCTGTCTATCATGTGCTTACTGATCACACGGCCATCATATCCCTTCTTGTCGTCGAACTTGGAAAAAAGAGGAGGTCGGTTGTTCACAGATTCCCCTTCAACACCACCATTATCTTCGGCAGAATCACCATCGCCAGTCAGTTCATTCTCTTGCACATATTCAGAAAGTGTATCCATGGCCTGTTGAAGCTCCAGTTCAGCTGCGATCAGTTCCTCTTCCAATGCGTCCACTCGGGTTTGGTGGTTCTCATAATACGACGTGACTTTGCCCTGCCAGGTGCGAATCTTGCTGCTCAAACGTCGGGGGTGGTCATCAGGGTCCACAGCTAATAATTCCTGCATGGAATTGATGCCCATCTCAATCAGCTTTCACAATTTGGTTCCACCGACTCCAGGAAGAATGTTCTTGTTGGCTCCAAAATGATTTCGGTTTTCCTTATCACCAAGCATTTTCTTGAATTGGACGTCTCCATTGGCTTTAGCCCGTGCTGATGACAGCAGAAGCCGGATTCGAGTAGCATTGTTCTCCCTGACATTCTTTACAGACTGGAGGCTTCTTAATTGATCGTCGGTTTGAACAACAACAAAATCATCCATTGTCTTGGATTTCTTCTTGGGACGGCAGTCAATCTTGTCTCTGCCGACTGCCGATAGGTAGAGCTCAAAATCGCTGTAATAAGCACTGTATGCGAGTCTCTTGAGCCGTCTGGCGATGCTAGCTGTGCATTCGGTGGAGGCCTCCAGCACAATTTGACTGTACAACTCATCATCAACTGCGTATCCATGTCCAAGATAGAAGTTAAAACTTGATCCATAAATACTAGAATCCAGTTTCATACTCTCCTTGTTGTAGCCAGCAAAACGTCTTCCACACAGATTGCATGGGTAGAGGACTGTGTCCAGAAAACGTTGCCGGTGCACACCAAACAAGACTTTTGGGTTGTTGATCCACCGAGTCTTCAGAACGTCCACGTAGTCGTTCTTCTTGCAGTGTGGGCAGGTTGGAATGTGCCCGTGAAATAACAGGTGCGGCACAAACACTGCCATTCCTTTGACGTAGAATGAATCGGCCTTGCTTTTTTTGGATCCGGAGTTCAACAGATTGCTATTATTCCTGCCACCCGATGGCTGTACATTCTTCCAATTATGCCCCTTCAGGAATGCACGATGGTCATGGTCGATAGCAGTACGTGTTGACTTGATGAACGCCTGTTGGGCAGGACTGAATTGCTTCAGCGGCACATCTCCCGTCATGGTGGCATTGTCATTGCCTCCGAATAAAGTGAGTTCCTCTCCACGCTGGAGCGATTGCACTGGAGGTTGAGGGTTAAAGATTAAAATGATGCGGATGGACTCTATCAAGACTCAAGAATATTTGGTTCCCACAAGCTACTGGTAGGGTAATAGTACAGTTAAACTAAGATGTGACCAATCTATCGCGTCCAAGGAAGGACAAGGGAATTAAAGATAAGACATGCGGTAGTTAGAGGTCGGGACCTGCAACGTCATCCAGGCCGTCTGTCCCCCCCTCCTTCTTTTTTTTTTCTTCTTGGATGCAACGAGTTCTTATCCGCACCGTCCGTTGAGGGCAATCTTTATAGAGTGAGTGCGACGCACACTTTTCCCAAAATCTTTTTGCCCTCTTGGGTTCGGACAAAAAGGAACGGTCTCCATGAGAGAGTCCTCAGTCCAGACGCATTGTTGTATTAGGTCTGTTGGGAAATGGAAATCGATGAGACATTGCTGGATCTGGCTTCCTTGTCAGAAGCTGATTCAAGGAAGCTCAAGGTGGCGTTTGGGGATGCGTTCCAAGTTTCCGTTTCGCCAATTTCGAGTCCTTCAGGAAGAACCTGTTTCCCATTGGAGTTGACAAGTTGCATTGTTCAAGCAGTCATCGCAAGTAATAAGGGCATTACTGATGGTTCTGATACTGAGAATGAGGATACTGAGACAGTTGAGCCTTTTGTTCCAGAGATCTCCATTCATCCCTTAGTTTTTGAATTTTTGACTACTTCCTTTGCAACATGGGCTGAACAGCCTACCGGTACAGCGAGTGGCAGTCAAGACGAGACAAGAGATGGCGACAATATGCAAATTGAAAATCAAATGGAGTCGCTGCCAATTCGAGTCAAGCCATTCATAGTCCCCGGTATCACGGCTCAACTCTGTAATGATTCAACCCTGCCTCCACATTTCCATTGGAAAGCGCGGCGGATAGAATCCACACAGACTCTACCTCGTGGATCCACCATTTGCCTCCACATGGTGTATATTGATGAAGAATTGAGAGACTATTGCCACAGAAAAAAGGGTGAGGTTCTCCGAGAGACATTAGCTGGGTTTCTAGACCAGAGAATCTTAATGGTTGGTACCACCGTGATTCTACCCACACCGGTTGGAATGGCAATTGCCACTGTCACAGACATTCTACCTGGTTCCGATGATGCTACAACACAATCTACTGGATCACAACAACAGGATCGTGTCGCATATCGAATAGGCAACTGCGAGACCTGCACACTAGAACTGTCACATTGCGAAGAAGAAATACCACTAGCCGAGTCACAAAAGTCGTCTTCGGAGCACCCTGTTCCAACCGAAGGCTTGTCGTGGCAAACCGATTGTCCCGGCTATGAAGATCTTGTGGAAATACTCCTGCAACTTGCTCAAATCCAAGGATCCGCTGCTCCCTCTGGGATACTCCTCACCGGTAGTCCTCAGGTGGGCAAAACCCATTTGGCATCCTGTGTGGCGTTGCAACTTTCGACGAAACAACAACAACAATTTGCAGTACACTGGGTCTCGGCACAAGATCTACTCTTGCAAGCCACTTGGGCTAACGAGTCGGACCTGTTGGAGATGCTGCGACCACCCATGACTACTACTAGTGTCGGTCAACTCTTGGTTCTGGATGACTTGCAAATATTTGCCGCCGAAGACGAAGGCTCTCTGAAAGAGGACGCTGTTTCTGTGAATACCAATCCAGAGCTATTGGTGGTGCAAAACGCGGTCCTTCAAATCATGGACGAATTGCAGCAGAGTACCGGTACTACAAACAGAACACACAGTATTTCTATTTTGGGCCTGGCACAGTCCTCCTCCAATCTACCAGTGGCATTCACTCGAAGTGGCAGATTGGAAAAAAAAATTGCCATGTTGCCGCCCACACAGAGGCAAAGAGAAATGATTCTGCGGTCCCTTATCCCGACCGTTGGCATTACGGATGAGTCGATGGTCCAGAAGTGGGCCGAAGCCTTGTCTCCGGTTACTGTCAGCTGTGTTGCAGGAGATCTGCGTCGGATTCTGTCCGGTGCTTGGACCGCTGCATCCGCTCGTACTACCTGGCAGCACAAAGACAACGTGAACCGAGCCTTTCGCCCCGAATTGTCATGGGATGATCTAAGGCATGCAGCGCAAACCTATGTTCCCATTCAACTCGAGACTGTAGATGTTTGCAAACCCAAATCCTTCACGACTGACGGTGAACTGAATCCGGATGACTGGGCCGCAATCCACAAACTGAGTTGGGAATCTTTCGGTGGGTACCCTGTGGTAAAGAAGCGTCTTTTGCGCACCGTGGTAGGTCCCTGGAAGCGTTTCTTGAGGGAGGATGAGGGCTCCAACACAGCCGCTACCATGGGACTGTCGCCGCCTCCAGGTGTGCTATTCCACGGCGGGTCTGGGAACGGCAAGTCATTTGCTGCTTCCTGCTTGGGTTCCTCGTTGGGGCTGCCAATGATCAAGGTCAGAGCGGCAGATGTATTGGACAAGTGGTTGGGAGGATCTGAAGCCATCTTGAGGTCCTTGTTTGCTAGAGCGAGATCGGCGGCACCTTGCATACTGGTAAGTACATCATTAAGAGATGGCCTTGGCCCAGCACAATGGCTCCATCCTCATGCTTGCTTGGTTGTGGCTCCGGCAGTTCTTCGACGAAATTGATTCGGTTGCAACCAACAGGGCCAGCGGGGATGATGACGGTACAGAAGTCATGGGTCGCTTGTTGTCGACACTGCTGAATGAAATGGACGGCATATCAAGTGACAAACGTCGGCAAAGCGTGCTCGTTGTGGCTTGCACAAATCGCTTGGATGACCTAGACACAGCGCTGCTACGACCAGGCCGGTTGGAGGAACACGTTCATCTGGATTATCCCACGGCAGCAGATATCAAGGAAATGCTGCAGATTCATCTGGCCACTGTACCGCTGTCAAACAAACTGAGCTTTGATGCTCTGGCCGATGAGCTGGCAACGAAGAAAGCAACGGGGGCTGATGTCGAGGGGATCTGCCGGGAAGCCTGCTTGGGGATGGTGCAGCGTTTGGAAGGCACTGAAACGATGCAGCTATCAAATGATGACATGGAGAAAGCCTTTGGTTCCTCGAGGCTTCGATAGCAAGCGTTGATAAGAATGGTAATCAAACTCTTAGTAGAAACTCATTGACAGAGGTCAAATTACTTACAAGTAGGCTACTAGTAGTTTACAGTTTGGGCAGCAGTTCCTCGCCTCACCATAGAGCTCACCTCACCGCCCCCCATTTCGCCCAGAGCAGCAAGTTAAGTGTTTCTTGCGGGAGGACGAGGGCTCCAACACAGCCGCTACCACGGGGCTTTCGCCGCCTCCAGGTGTGCAAGATCAGAGTGGCAGATGTATTAGACAAGTGGCTAGGAGGATCTGACGCGATCTTGAGGTCATTGTTTGCTCGACAGAGATCGGCCGCACCTTGCATACTGGTAAGTACATGAAGAGACGGCCTCTTCCCAGCACAACAGTTCTATCCTCATGCTTGCTTCGTTGTGGCTCCAACAGTTCTTTGGCGAAATTGATTCGGTTGCAACCAACAGGGCCAGTGGGGATGATGACGGTAGAGAAGTGTTGTTGACACTGCTGCGCTTGGAAGGCACTGAAACGATGCAGCTATCAAATGATGACATGGAGAAAGCCTTTGGTTTCTCGAGGCTTCGATAGCAAGTGTTGAGACATATGGTAGTCAAACTCTTGGTAGAAACCCATTGACAAAGGTCAAATTACTTACAAGTAGGCTAGTTTACAGTTGGAGCAGCAGCTCCTCATCCTCGCCATGGAGCTCACCGTCCCCCATTTCACCCAGAGCAGCAAGTTCTCTGGTGGTGAAAAATTTTGGCATTATTACTGATCGTATGACCATCAGCATCCCTATAACACTGGGAAAGAATATTGCTGTAGCGTTGCATTCCTTGAATGCCCAAAGTCCGGCCAAGCACAGGACTTGAATCGTGGTGAAAATGTTTGTCCTTGTCCTCCCAATCATCTTGATTGGATGGTCAGGTTCCAGCCGGTCTGTTTCTGTAAAGCCGTCGCGTATACGCTGCAGGAAGGAGTTGCCTGACATCAATTTCCTACCAAGGAACAAGAAGACACCCGCCACAACAGGGATCGGAACGAATTTGAGAAGGGGCAACAATCCCACCGTCGAAGCAATCAATGCGTGGACCACAAATCCAGTGAATCTTGTTTCGGTTACACCCACTATCTCCACTTCTTCCGTTTCTTTGTTGTATTGTGTCTCTGTCATTGCCCGCACATGATTGAGCGACTGCACTGTGGCACCACACATCCATGGTAGCCCGACCAACGACAGCACTGGACAAAGAAACCATGAGATGGATGGCTGATCCAAGAGCACAGAAATGATCCCAAAACTTACATCCGGTAATCAATCCCAAGGCGACCATATCAAGGTTGTAAGCCGACCCTTTCTTGAGTTTATTGTCGGGATTGTTGACCACTCGAACGCTGATGTTCTGGTCCATGAAGAAAAGAGCCGTTAGCAGGATAGCTGGGAGACTGCACAACATTTTGACATTGAAAGGAAGAGCATTGAGAGGGATGAAAAGTTGTCTTCCTTTTGCCAACTCAATGGTATTTGGAACGCTCAAAGTCGGTACATGAAACTTTCGCATCCAAGGATGTTGATTGAGCAGAGACATGGCAACGAAGACTGTCACAGGTCCGAAGTCTTTGACAATTGTCCGAACCTTTTGAGTGAGGTATTTGCTACTCTGAAAGGCTGTGACTGACATTGTCGCCCAGAAGGTTGTCATAGCTGTCATCAGGGATACAAATGGCATTGTCAGATTCATTGGATCAGCCAGCTGAAAGTTTCGTTTCAAAGATTTGACTGCCTCGTAGATAAAGTTGATGCTGAGGAGTGCATTGAAAACCTCGTCGGTAAATCTCGTGCAATAACGAATCAGCTGACTGGACCCTGCAAGTCCCATCGATACAAAGAAGAAGGCTGTCCACAAACCAACCCAAGCGTATACCGGGAAGAAAGGTAAGTTGTTTAAAGAACAGAACCGGAACAACCCTGAAATGAAGGCGAGTGTCAGGCCTGTTGGTGCTATGAAGGACATTGGTTGACCACAAAGCACGGCATACAGCTATATATGGAAGATAATCCGATCCAAGGAAGCAGCTTCACGTTTAGATGGCAAAGGTACCTCAATCAACCTTACAAACAGTATGGAAGCTCACCATTCCACTTCCTCCACAGCTAATCAGAAACTCAACAATGCCTATGGACCCATCGGTGATTTGTGACGCAATAGTCCCAAAGCTAACAGCAGGAGACAAACATGCAAAATAGAGAAAAAGAACAGCTGGGATAACTTTCTTCATATCTTTGAATGCATCCGTCCAATCTGAAGCATAGACTTTGCTTCTTCGCCGACAGTCCTCTCTAAAGTGCAGAAACTCAAGTAAGTTAAACCAATGCGTACTAGTACATCTGTGGCCAATACAACACCAACCTAACAAACAGCACTTACTTGAAGGCTTCTGAGGAAAGCTTCCCAACAAGTGCCCCAGCCACTTTATCAGGACTCAAGTTCACGTCTGTGTTGTTGACAATTTGGGCAAGAGGACCCAAAGGCTTCCTGTGGTATCCTCGTTGTTTGTCGAGGGAAATCAGGTACGACGAGGTCCGCTTGGGTCTCTTTCGAAAGATCCTGCCAGGCAGTAAGTTCCATTTCCTCAAACCCTTTGAGTTTAGCGGAGGCAGATTGCAGCGTCTATCCGAGGCAGCTCTTGTCTGTCCTTGGCTTGGAAAGGCATTCAAGCATGGATGTGATAGTGGCGAGTTGACCAGGAAACCAGTGCACACTACGGATAAGTTGAAGAGCAGCAATCCAATGGACCAAAAGGAATCACATGGTCGACTTCCTGGATATTGGCTTGTCGATCTTCGCATACTGGGGTTATAGCTGTCTGAAGATCAGCAGCTCTTTGGTTGTTGTGGATTTATCAAGGTACGGTGTCTGTGCTTTAGAGCCAAATTGTTGGTGGTACACTACAGTCGATGCTACCGTAGGGAATCTCAGTATCTGTATCGTCCGTCTCGAAAATCGAATCTAGCTAGTTTGGTTGCTCAGTTGTCAACGTCTCAACCCATCTCTTAGTGTGCAGCAATGGTTGGGATGCTCCGAGTCGAGTCTGACGGTTGATGGGTGGAGGCCAACAGATGACCAAACAGCACTGACTTGACGATCGTTGTCTTCGTTTTGCATCAAGATCGATGCGCTGAGTGTTTGCGGCTGATTTGTTGGAGCTCCTTCGGGACCCTCCGATCAACCCCTGCCGTTGGATGACGTCAGTTGAAGATTCCGTACGATACCGGTAGAAACATCGATGGCACATTTGATCCACAAAGCACCACTTTTGCTACCCCGAAAGTCGAAAGACAAATAAATTTGCAGTCTCCTTGCTGATGACCGGGAAGCTGGGAAGGACCATACGAAACGTGGCCTCTCTAGCTAGCTAGGACTCCAAGCAATGCATGAAGAAAGTTTCTGTAAGATAGACGCGACATATTTTCTTCGTGGCGTGTGGATTGAAGGATAAAGCTAGCTAGGATGCCTACGGTGTATGTATACATGAGTATCTCCTCGAATGAGCTACCGTTGTGCTTGAAACACTCACAAAACAAACCTGGCCCCAAATAAGTGTCTGCACCTGTCAATTGTTCCAAAAAAATGATACAATCCGGCCCTGTACCGGTAGTAACCCGACACCAGCTGGCTTCGATTACAAGTCCAACACGAGAAACCAAGACCAGGACCTTGCACTACCTACTAGTATCCACCAAGGCAAACCTTTGTACCACCAACATCATGATTCTGTCACTAACACGGTGGGTAAGACGCAAATTGTTCCCCACCCCGCCAACGCCGTGGTTGTCGATTAGTCAGGTTTTTCGAATGAGACTGGACCCTGTCGGACCGTTTCCATTCAGGATCCCAACCCAATCTATTGTAGTTCCACACTTGAAAACCAAACTCTCCCCAACCTCTTCACAACGAGAGCACGTACAGTACCGTACGAACGTCTCACATGATGTACGCCACAATCTTTGGGTTTTGATCCGTGATGCAGTAATTGACAATCTGCATGGCAGGATATGCTTTTTTGGAGTGCGTATTCCTTATTGCGGCGGCATCAGATTGCTGCTTGTTGTTGTGTTTCCATCCCCTCCCAAATGGCATTTCGGTGAGGACAATGCGGCCATGTAACTCTCTTGTGTATCCACTGGCCAACGGCAGCACATCCATGACACCGTCTGCCAGTTCCACCAGTGATCGTTCCCAGGGAGGTTCCTCACTGTGGATTGCTTGTTGTTGTTGTTGAGTACTATTATTAGCGCCCCCAGCTCCAAACCAAGCCTGATGCCCTTTCAGGGAGGCTCCCGAATATACTGGTAAGGATTCATCTTCCTGATCGTTGGAACATCGCAGTATCACTCCGGGAGATGTTGACATTGTTACCCCATCACCACCAGCATGACTCTTGGCACATAACTGTAAAATGAATTGGTACACGAGCTGCTCTCCCACGAGGTTTGCCAATGTCGAAACATCATCTAGGATGATCCAAGGAGTGCCCATTTCATTGTTGCTGTTATTGTCTAGAAGTAGCCATTGATCCACAAACTGCATCATTTCTTTCATGAAGACTTTGTTAATATCTTGATGGCTGTCATCTTGCAGCAGCATCTTGTGGGATAATTCGACGCACAGACTGCGAATGGTCAATGATTTTGGCTCCTTATGATTGGCTTGGGTAGATGTCGCCAAGACACTTCGATCGCATCCAATTTTGCGAAGTCCTTGAAGGATTTGTTCCTGCGTCAGAGGACCGCATCCCAACCATAGCACTCGACCCTTCTTCTTATCATTACTGTTGTTGGAAGCAGACGACAAGACTTGGGACGCCAAGGTGTAGAGCAAGAAGCGTCCATTGGTATCGATCGCATCCGACACGAGATACACTCGAGGTATTCCAGCCACAAACGGTAGAGCCTCCGTTAAGGCTACCGCTGAGCCACCAATCACGTCGCTGCGGTTCATGTTACCAGCTAGCTACTAGTATCTTTTAAGAGAGAAGGAAAGATACAAAGATACTGTTATCGTTATCGGAGTCGAGTACATGTACATGTATGTGTGGTGATGAAGCCCTTTCCAAGATCTTTCTCTCTCGTTGCCAGCTGTTTGCGGAAGAAAAAGTGCTTCCGTGGGTTGACTCCCGCTTGTCAGAAATCCTCCAAGATCTTCGACTTCACACGTCGCCTTCCAAACCAAATTGAAGTGGTGTCATCGTGCCCCTCACATTTTCCGAATTCTTGTGTCCACCCAACTCTCTCTACAATTGCATTCTGATTCTACCTACAGCCAACCTACCTATCCAGGTCCGTACATACTACGGAACGGTACCAACCTTCACTTACTTTCACAACAAAGGTGACACCAAAAGAAGCTGCATCATAACATCAACATGTCAAAGAGCAAGAGAAGAAACAAGACTAAAGGAGGGGCTCCACCACAACAACCAACAAATGACATGAAACAACAACACCAGATCCACGAAAGAACAACCAGCAGTGTGACCATGGAAGATTCTTTCAGTAGGATACCTGCCTTGGTATCACCTCAACACGAAGAAAACGACAAGATGATGATGGATCCACCTTCGGTTATCGTCTCTATCACCAATGACACCAATCTTTCTGATGTTGATAACCACTCCATCTTATTCGGCGACGACGACTATAACTCGGGCATGTACCATGGATTGCGGGGTCGTCGATACTGTCTTTCCTCGCTTCGATTCTTTGGTATTACCGCCATTCTCTGGATGTCACAATTCATTGTCTCGAGTTCCATGAAACACTTTGGCGTTGTTCTAATAGAAGGGGACGCTATTGTCGACATGAGCTTTGAACGCTTTGATCTCGTGGCACAACGAGTCCTCCCACAGTTGCAAGAAAACTGGAACAACATGTTCAACGAGTCATCTGCATTGGCAGCCACCTATTACACACGACAATCCCAACGACCCGGGTATCTACTCGCACAACAGGGTGCCACGGCCAACTTTCCCGTAATCATGATTCCGGGATTTGTCACGAGCGGATTGGAAGTTTGGCAGAGCAAAGAATGTGCCAAAAAGTACTTTCGACAACGCATATGGACCGGATTGGAATCCGCAAGAGCCTTTTTCGCCGACAAGAATTGCTGGAGGGAACACTTGGCACTTGATCCACATTCGGGCATGGATCCGGAAGGGATTCGACTCCGAGCGGCGGAAGGATTTGAAGCGGCAGATTACTTTATGGCCAATTATTGGGTGTGGGAAAAGTTGTAAGTTGACAACATCAAGAACAACAAGTTTGTTTGCTTGCTTGGTTTGCAACAGAGTCTCACAGAACCATCACTTTCGTTGCTCTCTCTTCGCTACAACCAACTTGAAATGATGTATGTATGTTTGACAGACTGGAGAACTTGGCAGATCTGGGCTACAGTCCCAGCACCATGTCCATTGAACCCTATGATTGGAGAATGGCCTTCCCCCTTCTGGAAGAACGAGATGGATATTTGACCAAACTCAAATACAAGATTGAAGCCATGCAAAAGTCCACGGGGAAAAAGGTCGTACTCACGTCGCACAGTATGGGCGCACAGTTGGTGCACTTTTTCTTCAAGTGGGTCACCACGCCGCAAAGCCAAGGAGGCGGCGGTGGTGGCAGAAAGTGGGTCGACCAGCATGTGCATGCCTACATTAACATTGCGGGATCGCACTTGGGGGTCCCCAAGGCGGCTTCGGCGCTCCTGTCGGGAGAAATGAAGGATACGGTCATCATGGGGACCATCGGAAAAATGACGGAACAGTTCTTTGGCCGCAAGCTTCGCAAGGACCTCTTCAATACATGGGGGTCCCTCTGGGGCCTGTTGCCCAAGGGCGGAGAGAGGATCTGGGATATTGGAGCGGATGTTTGTTACGGGGTCTCGGACCCCGAAGATCCGTTTTGCAAGGATCGAGTAAAGGCAGCCAAAGAAGGGACAACCTATGACTCCATTCCTTTCCTTTTGTTGCACGATGCGGAGGAAACCAACAAAGAGGAACCCGAGGAGTGTACATCCGATGACGAAGAGGCGGAGGATGAATGCCCTCTACTAGTAGAAACCATCTTTGAAATCCCAGAAGACGATGGAAGTATCAACGCCACCATCTCTGCCTTTGCCCAGACAAAGGAAGCAACAACCGGAAACGTCATCAACTTTCTCCGCGAGTGGGGCGCTGGGTTTGGAGAATCACTCTCGTCAGCCTCCCTTTATAAAGATTACGGCAATGTCAAGGCCAAGCCCAAGAACAAACCAAAGGTAGAATGGCTAGATGCTTCCATTACACCCCTCCCTTATGCTCCCAACCTCAAGATCTTCTGCCTCTATGGGGTTGGCCTTGACACGGAACGCAACTACTTTTACAAGGTCCACGAAGAAGGCGGACGCAATGTCGGCATGATGGCGAACCCGGTGAACAAGAGCAGCAATGATAAGCCCAACAGTCCCAGCGTAGAGCTCCCGTTCGTCCTGGACATGGGAGTCGATGATCCCGACCGCAACATCAGGCACGGTATGCGATTTACGGATGGCGATGGCAGTGTGCCAATTGTGTCACTGGGATACATTTGCGGCGATGCTTGGCAACGCAAGGATTCTGGCTTGAATCCAAGTGGAACCAAAGTCGTTACCGTGGAATACAAGAACAAGCAAGAGTTCACACCCGACGATCCTTTCCGCGGCGGGCCCAGAAGTGCCGATCACGTTGACATTCTGGGAAATTTGGGAATGACGGAGGACTTTTTGAGGGTCGTTTCTGACTTCGAACCCCGAACGGAGAATCACTTTGAAAGCAATCTCCGAGAAGTTGCGGATGAGATCAATCGGCATCCCAGAGGAGGCATCTTCAAAGAGAAGAACATATTCGAAAGGCTAACTACAGCCGTCAGCCACAAAGCAAAGTGAGCTGAGGTATAGATGATGTACAGGCATGATAATAATACAGTAATAGACCAAGTATATAGTTTGTTTTGTCAAAACATCAAGGCGACACTCTGCATGAACCACTCTATAATCTAGATTCTTATCTATTCAGCGAGCTGGAAAAGGAGGAAGGAGAAAGATCGACGGTTACAGATCCAGGCAAGCGGCGACATCGTTGCAATGGACAGAGTGGAAGACCTCGTTTTCTCGTTGGGAAACACAACCATGCACGGGGGAACATGTCAATGTGGTAGATAGATGGAAGGTGCAAGTTCGATTCAATTCCATTCCGGTTCGCATGTTAATAGGGCGCAACCATGACACCTGGAAGTGATTCTGGGGCAATCAATACTTCATGAAGAACACACTCATATACCTGTTCCAGCTTGCCCAATTGAATGCCTCTCGCCCATGTGTGCGAACATCGTTCCTGGGTGTCCTGCCAGAGAGGGTTGCCGATTGCCAAGTACAGGACGAAGAGTTTGATACCCAGATTCCAGAAGAATTTCAGCCAATCTCCGAAAGAACCGGGTCTAGCAGGCTTGGGAGGCGGTGGCTGCAGCGAGAGATGTCCCAATCGGCTGTCTGCCGATGCACTAATAGCGTGGAACCTCAATCCGTCTTCATCGCTCATGAGAGGCACATCATAGGGTCTAGCAGCGATGCAAGTGACAGGTAGATCATGCACTTCCTTGAATGTCTTGATAGGGCGCCAATTCTCGACACCCCAAAGTATAATGGATCCACTGACAGAGCCAAGAGCCAACAAGAATCCATCACTCGAAATCGACATGGCCGAGATTGGCACATCACTAACCTCTACTCTTTCACATTCCCATCCTTCGGGAGTTTCGACCCATCGACCCAAAAAGGCACTTCCACGGCGCGTCGATGCCACTGTAAAGACTACTCGACCCTCCAGTTCACCAAAGGCACACCCACGAACCAGAATTTGAGGAGGCTTTCGACCCTTTGGTACGGGTTTTTTCTTTTTCTTTTCGTCGGAACCTCCGTGTACTTCGCACTTTAAGAGTGCAATTTGATCTTCTCCCTGCCACACTCTGGCTGTACCATCCTTGGCAGACGATACAATCCTGTCTCCTCGACAAGAAAAGTCCACGCTGCAGATTGTGTTGGTGTGTCCCTGACAGACAAACAGGAGCGACTCGGCGTCAAATCGTTCATCGGAAATTTCGTACACCTTGATTTCTCCATTTTCACATCCACAAGCCAATCGATTGGTCATGATATTGACATTGATAGCATTGACTCCGTCACCACCCACTTCAATTTCTCCCGATTTTTCACAGGAAGGAAGATTGTAGCGCTCCACCGTCTTTCCCAGCGCCACCATTAAAAAGATATTGCCCGACACTGGATTCTGCACAATCTTGAGCGCCACACCCACATTGTCTCCGGTATCAATTCGTTTGGTGTTGCCGTCTGGTTCTTTCACGAGAATGGCATTGTTGACACCCGTTCGGGCGGATCCTCCTCCTCCACAGTACGCCAGCAACGACAAACCGTTTCCGGCGTTGCCGTACCAGGACATGCCAAAGACGGGAAAGTTGAGGGGATCCGTGCGGCTCGGGGGTTTCAGTGGAATCGGCATGGTGGAATATGGACTCTAATACTCTTAAAATGATATATCTTATGATGATGAGGGTGGAAGTGCAAGACAAGCCACTATGTTATGAGAAAGAAGATAGCAACAGAACTGTGCAGGGTGGGAAGTGAAGCAAGCCGTTGAACCACAATGATAACAGTGAGAGACAACAATGCACTGCCTTGCTTGGAGGGTTGTGTGTCGAAGATCGAGGTTCGATGTGACTGTTGAGTTGACTCCCGCCAGCAACACGAAAGGACTGACTTTCTCAAGACTCAAGACGTCTTTTGATCCTTGTTGCCTCTTGTTCTCTTGAGCGACCCTGTCGCAATAATTAAGGCACCTTCGAAGCTATCGTCCATCAGATCTGAGCGAGATAGAAATCTCATTTGGAATTGAAAGTATCTATTGTTTGCAACAATCTACTCTACCGTAAATCCACACTTCTTATTCTTCCATCATGACTTCCCAGAACAATAATAAGACCACTCGACGACGAGGAAAACAGGATCGCCAGCAGGAAGAAAAGGAACAAGTCGAACCCATGGACGAAGTCGAACAAGATAAGGAAATAGAGCTACTACGGATTGAAGCCTACGAACAAATGGATTTGATGCACAATGTATTCTCGAGAATCTGTGAAGGTGCCATGTTTCTGTGTCTCATTCTCGGGGTGGCCAGCCAAGATTTGTGGTGCTGGATTCACGTCGTGGGGGGCATTTTCTTGCATTGGGGTGCCACCCGCATCGTGGCATCTTCCAGGCCCACTCAAGAAGATTCGGGGCTGCACCAAATATTGCCGTTTGTCGCGCTTGTGGTTGTGGCGGCAGTATTTGCCTTTCAATACATTCGAAAGGAAGCCGTCAAAAACGACTACGTGGACGACCAAATGCATCACATGGCATTGGCACTATCCAATGCAGTCACCATGCTAGCAGCCCTGTACCTGAGATGGGATTGTCAATCCACACAGCAACAGATTAGTCAGTTGGAAAAGTCCAAGTATAGGTATAAATCCTTATAGCAATCATTAGGAAGATAGATGATGTACTACCGGTACTGATGAAAAGGGCAATGTCGTGTTGCTTTCTAGCTACTAGAGTGGAAAAATTCACAGAGCAACCAGGACATGGCCAGAAGCTTTGTCTCTGACAAACATGGCAAGAGCCCATTGATTTGAAATTGATTGATTTGAAACAGCTCAATGTTTCCAAATAATGCCCAACTTCAAGCACGCACAATTGTGCTTGATTATGTCATATTTTAGCATCTGACAACGGTACAGAATCAAAGACCTTCGAGATGTCATTCATCTGGTGATAGAGAGCACCTGGAGGGAACTTGCCCAAACTGGAGGGGCCAACTTCCTTGGGAGCTGGAAATCTTCTTGGCAGTGACGGCCTTTTGCCACATGCATTAGAGGTGTACCATCAAGAGCAGCGAGCGTAGTTACCAGGTACAGAGGTTTGAATGTGCTTTGCAATGAAATAGCAGCCTCCATCAGAGTGGATCCAGATCAATGACACCACCACTAGCAAACGGATTGAGTTCTTGGTTTTTGGCCCTGATGGGGCTGAATGAAAGTGTGACAGCTTTGCAGGGGATCGAAGGGAAAACCTTATATCTTTTTGCGCTTGCTGACCAGAGCACTCTAAATCTCTTGTAACTGAAAAATCGACAGTGATCTCCCCTCCACTCCTTCGATCTCTTTGTTGACACAACGACACAACGACACAACAACGTCCACTATCTACACCAGCATCTGCAGAACTCTATCTCAGCAATCTTCATCGCCAAGAAGAGCAAGGCCATCACATTGCTTCAGCAACAGGGACCAAAGAAAAGTCTACGACTCGAAGGAGGTCACAGTGCCAGTTGTCGGTGGCTTACCCTCGGCCAGCGAAGCCATCCTACTCGGACACAACTTCGCATGTGATTGAATCGCATTCAATCATTCTTCGTTGACAAACTTTGACTTGCATTTTCAAGCCGTGTCCTTAGTAAACTATTCTTCAGGCGACAGGATGAATCAATTTGGGAACCATCGAGGGCCTCATGGAAATCCACATGGGATGAAAGATCCTCGACAAAGGATCCAACCGAATGGCCGTGGAAGAGCCATGTTTGGACGTGGCCCACCGCCTGGTAGAATGCAGCAGCCGCCTCATCACAACCACAACAACCCGGGTCCAGGACCAATGAATGGCAGAGGCATGAATAATATGCACAACAACATGGGCGGTCGAGGCATGAATATGAATGGAAGGGGGGTGCCTATGAACGGCAGAGGAGGCATGCCCATGAATGGAAGGGGAATGAACCCAATGATGGGCCGTGGCCCAATGCCTGGTCGAGGAGGCCCTGGACGTGGAATGAGTGGAGGACATCAACCGCCAATGCCAGGACGGCATCATCATAATAATCATTCTCCAATGCCAGGTAGACATCAACAACACATGGGGCCACCGCGTGCTCCTCCTCCTCCACCGCCGCCACCGAGACCACCTTTTCCACAAGCACACCCTCAGAATGGCCTGTCTCCACACCAGATGCCTCCGATGCGGCCAATGCAGCAGCAACCGCCGTACGGAAATATGTCACACAACAACCTCCCGCCTGGACATCAGCTACAACACCAAAGACCGCCGCCACCACCTCCAAGGCCGCCTTTTCCTCCTCCAACACAAAATATCAATCAGATGCAACACAATCAACACCCAGTTGGCATGCCACCACCCAACCACATGGGTCCTCCTCGGCATCTTCAACCGCCGCCAATGAATGGAAATATGCAACAAAATCATCATAATCAACCTCATCACCAACAAAGTCACCAACAGCAGTATCAGAGGCCTCCCCACAACCAGTTCCCTCCCCATGGGCACCAACAGCAACTAAATAATGCGCAGGCAAATTCTTTCGTTGCCATGGCGCCCCCTCTGAAACCTCAGCATCAGCAACAACCACCTGCCGCTGCAGCTGCATCACCAAAACCAGCAACCACGCATTACTCGCAAGCCCAAATAGATCAAGCGTGGACTGAGTATGCCAACGACAAGGGGGTCAAATACTATCACAATTCCATTCTACAAACCAGTACGTACAACAAACCGGCAACTTTCGTGACCAGTCAACAGTCCCAACTCCAAGCACAGCAGCAGCAGCAACAACAACCCAGCACAGAGAGAGCAGTGGCGGCTGCCCCAGCTGCCTCCACCCCTCGGCCCTGGGCAGAGTACACCGATGCAAACACTGGCAAAAAGTACTATTCAAACGGTGTAACGACTACTTGGGAAAGACCCGAAGGCCTTGTTTCTTCCTCGTTGAGCGCCGCTACAATCGTTGCACAGAGCAATGCAAATGAGGAAGAAACATCGACTGGAGAATCCGCCCGTAAAAAGAGAAAAATGAAAGCCGAGAAAGAAACCCCGTTTCGAAATAACGAAGAGGCGTTGGCTGCCTTCAAAGGGCTCCTATTGGCAAAGGGGGTGTTGCCGACGGCAAAATGGAATGATGTTGTCAAAATGTGCTCTTCGGACTCTCGGTGGGCAGATTGTGAGGCTGTGCTTACCACGGGAGAGCGAAAGCAAGCCATGGCCGAGTTCCAAACCAAGGTGAGCAAGGAAAAGAACTTGTTTGTGATATTCTGTGCTTTCGCAAGGAATCGCTTAGCCGACCGAATGCCTCCTTCTGTAGCGGGCGAATGAGTTGCGAACCAAAGAACGCCAAGAACGTGCTCGAGCCAAAGACGCATTTTTGCAATTGCTCAGTGAATCCTTGCCGAAACAAGCTAGTTTTTCTGTCTGGAATTCACGATTTGGGGACGTTCGAGATAGCATCGCCAAAGACGATCGTTTCTACGCTGTTCAGGTAAGTTTTCGAATAGAACCCAATGCAACATGCCGGTCAGGGCTCAATTCTCACTCTGGTACGCCAGGACGAAGAAACCCGGGAAAGCCTTTTCTTGGATTTCTGCGAAGAGTTGAGAAAGCACGACGAAAGGAAAAAACGAAACAAAAAGAGAGAAGCCCAGGACGCCTTCAATTCGTTCCTCAAAGAGAAAGAAGAGGCGGGCACTCTTTCATTCTTGTCCACGTGGAACAGCTTTCTGGCTGCCATGAGCGAATCTGACAAACATGATAGCCGTTTCCAAGTGTCGTCATTCATGAGTGACTCGGATCGACAAGTATTCTTTGCTGATTTCGCGATTGAGCTGCAGGCGGCAGAAGATGACAAACGACGGCGAATTCGGGATGCTCGGAGACGAGCGGAGAAGGCGCAACGAGATGCCTACAGAGATTCTCTCGAAAAGCTTGCGGCGCAAGGAAAGATTACGCCGTCGTCGCACTGGCGAGACGTCGAAAGGATT
This sequence comes from Seminavis robusta, assembly GCA_903772945.1. NCBI lineage: Eukaryota > Bacillariophyta > Bacillariophyceae > Naviculales > Naviculaceae > Seminavis > Seminavis robusta. Next base: position 33,330 of record CAICTM010000293.1, read on the forward strand.
GTCGAATCTGACGGTACGTACCAGCCTGTTCACGAGCAGGATAGAGACGCACCGAGAGAAATTTTCGAAGAGTTCGCGGAAGAGTGGGACGAGACTTACAGGCGAGATCGGCAAGTCCTCAGCCAACTCGTCCTGCACCCAACTTCAAAGGGGGAAATCTTGATCACAAGTCAAACTTCATATGATGAATTCGCTAAGGCGCTTCTCGAAGAAGCAAACGCTTCGCCACAGACCTATGCCGAAGTTCGTCGTATCACAAAGGCCGAAGAACCCATTTCAAGCGCTCGCTTGTACTTCAACGAATTATTGAAGAAGGCAAAAGAGACAAAGCCATTGCGGCGACGAGGCCACGGTGGCCGAAGAGGGTCGCTTCACAACGATGACTCTTCCGAAGACGAAGGCGAGATCATTGAAGATGGGGAAGAGAACGAAAACCCTCCTAAGGAATCAACTGAGCCTCTGGAAAAAAGCCAACCTCAATCATCCAAGGATGACCAGGAATCGCAACGTCAGGATACGGTGGAAACTGCTAACACGTCAGAGCAGAAACAGCCACTTCAGGAGGCTAAGGACGGTGATGGAATACGACAAACATCGGGTGACTCCAGCAAGCAGCAGGAAGACCCATCATAAGCAACAATTCGAACCGGCGCTTTGAACAAAAGTATCCCTTGTTCTTCTCAGTCATCCAGACTATAAAGGTGAGCTTGCACGTTGGATACCAGTTGGTGGCGGAGGATTGTGCTTGTTTTCTATTTGGTGTCACGGAAGAGAAGCGTGGAAGGGTTGCTGAATACTGTTTGAGCTACTTGTTTATCTAAGAGCAATGTTGTGATGGCAATAGTGGATTAGTACATGTATTCGTCCTGTTGTGCTGTTGTGCTTCCGCCTTTGCTGATGGTACTGAAGTTTTGTGTGAAGAGAAAGAAGCTTGATTCTTGTTTGAACTTGGAAGCATAGACCTGTTTTTCGTTGGTGCTTAGTGTTTGTCAATTGAAGGAGCGCGTTCTACTGCACTTTCGGTTTAGTACTGGTATAGTGCTTCTTGTTTCGTTTGATACCCGCGTTGGTCCAGTTGCTGCTACCGGTACGAAGGAGTGCATCGAGCTGCACTTGAGTGCTTTGCTTGATTCGATTCTACCCTCATGGCAACAACACGTCAAACGCGAAAGCCTCCTCCTAAGATATGCATATTTGTATGCACGTCAGCCAATATACTAGTATTTCACTAAGTTTTGTAAATGGGACAATCGGCAACGATACCTACATCAATGCGGAGAGAATAATCACGCCATGAAGGGCTGCCCTTTTCAACTCGTTGTCCTCATCGCTGGAGATGCCGTATTTCGACAACACCTTAACCACTCCTGTGTGTTTCGCCGCCCTCTTTCTCGGGTTTCTTGGTCCGTCGACAAAGTTCAGGATGCAAAGAATCGCGTCCCGGACCTCTGAATTCCACACTTTTCCATCGCGAAGGCCGACACTAACTGATTCTACGAGAGTATCGAAAACAATGCTGCTTGTCGACAGCCTCTTCAAGTTGGATTGGCATGCTGACAGAGACAGTAAAGTCTCCATTGCTGGAGCTCTGACATCATGTTGTTGATCACGGGCCAGTTGACAGACTTTCTCTAGAGCATCGGGTGAGCGTACCAGCAAAAAGCTACTTCCGGACAGACGAGACTGTTCCAGCATTGCCTTGGCAATCCAGTGTCGGACGCTGCGGGACTTGGACGTTGACGTCGCGAGAATTGCATCGAACAACGCTGCATGGCCTCGTTTCTGTATGCAGGTGTGGGTGGAAAGGCGTTTGATGACTTGTGCCGCCTTTTCCGCAACCATGACGTTTTCGGATCGCACCAGATTGGTTATCGTAATGATGAGACCAGAGTGATGGACAAGGGAAGATGCGGTGTACTTGCACGTGAGACTGAGCAAGGTCTCTACGACACATGGCTGGAGTTCCCTCTCGTCTGCAGCAGACAGCAACGCCTTCAACGCCGCTCCCCCTTCAAAGGCAACAATAAAGAGTTTCCCTCTAGCCTCAATAGATATTTGTTTCAGTGCCTGAATGGAATGAATTCGAGTTTCGATGCTCTCGCTCGGCGATGCCATTGCTAACAACCGTTCCAGAATAAGCTGCTTGGTAAGTTTCGATTTGTTGTTGCCGTGTAGAGCCAAGTTCTCGATGACCTTGGCGATCTGATCCATTACCTCGGTCGTCTCTTGTTGGCTGCACTTGATGATGCTATCGAGAAACGTTCGACTTTCCATCACGTACAACTTGCTTTCGGAATGAACAGTCAACCCAGCCAGCAATGTAAGCGCTTCCGCTGAGGCGTCTTTGTTTCCAGCTCCAAGCAAAGCCATCCGTTCTAGGAATTTCAGGAGTCGCTCTGAGTGTTCAATCGCTGGCAAGGACAGCTCAAGGCGCGCGATTCGTCTTATCACCAATCGGATGGGGCTGCATGCCTCTCTTCCTACCTCCGTCTTCAGAAGAATGGAGAACAACAACAGCACGAGCTCAGTTCCAATGGAACTGAGGCAGTGGATCGCCGCATCATCGGAACAGCGTAGGCATACGAGCGCTATTAATTGGCACATCTGGCGAATCTCAATCGGATGTAACGTAACTGAAGTCATCGTGGCCTGTAGGCAGCGCACCAGGACTGTCATGCCCCCGGCATAGCAGAGAGTGTCGTACAGTCTTACAATGTCGTGGTCATATGCAATCAGGGCAAGCTTCAAGACAGACAGCCTTTCCTTGCGATACAATGCTCTTGCAAGGCCTATGGAGGGAGTGGGGCTTCGTGTGAGGTTCAACTACCGGTATCATGGGAGGTCAAAGCAGCCTTGCACTCACCTTGAAGAAGTGCCCGCGATTGCGTTAGCCCTTGCTGGTACATCTCATCAGACACTTTCTCAACGCTCTTAAAACTCTTTACAATCTCCATGTTCTTGCTTGCATCCATCTCTCCCTCGCGATGAAACAAAGTGCGCCCCTTCTTCAACCTCATGGTTGCAATCACCATTGGCACCGTACTAATAGTGCAGTAACTATGGATGGAAACTCGTTTGTGCAGGTTGCTTTTGTTGTTGCACTCTGAAGCAATTGAATGACGAAGCCTTGAATTTTGATCACACAAGTATTGTCGTTGTAACTGGTCAAAGCATGAAGCGATTTGAAATGGAACGCCAAAGTATGGATTGTCTTCATGTGGATATCCAATTTTGCCTTGGTTTTGCATCTCGCGAAAACCTCAAAGAGAGTTTGAATTTTGAATTCGAAAACTCAGACAGACCCTCTTCCAGTGGTTGTTGGGTATGGCCGCAGTGGATCTTATCCCATGGTGAGGGTCATCACCATCAACAGCGGCATTGCTATTGACCTTTGGAAGGTTAGGTACCTGGGACGGAACCTATATGCATAGCGAGGGCAAGTTATGGAACTTGAAGCAAGGGGCCGTAGGTGAACAGTGTTAATGAGCTGCTGGCGTTGGCTGTGGCCCTTGCGATACATGCACAACAGTTTGTAGTATCCACGAATGCATACTTTGTACTGTACGGTATGCTACATGTGCTACAGGTACTACCGGTAAACCGCTACGCCGCTACGGTACTGTAACCATACCAGTACGATACAGTACTACTAGGTACATAAATTCTATCGGAACGCACCTCTTCTAGCTAGTAGCTAGTTCTGCACACTCTTGTTTTTGTTGTCCAGATTAGGTGCGGACATACCGGTACTAGCCTGTATTCATATGATAGAGATGAGCGCTCCTAGCCTACCGTAGCAAGAAGCAAGCGGTGATGAAAGGAAGAACGGAGAAAGTCGAGCTACCGCCCGTAGCTACAGTTCCTATCCCGTACCAGAATCTGGATTCAAGGAAAGCAAACGCTCCCTTCTTTGGGTATTGCAAACCAAATAGGTACCTGTACTACCGTGTACTACACATTCTTGACGGGCGAGACCTTTAAAGCACTGCAAGTCAATCTGGAAGATCAACCAGAAGATCAAGCTTTCATACTGGTAAACGGACAGCGCACAAAAGCTCATTTGTCCAGGGCTCACTTTGAGGATGTGAACATTTTGGGTACCAACTTTTTGGACTTTTGTGAAGTTACCATCAACTACCCCAAGAAAAAAGCTCTGATCACGATTGTTCCGGTATAAACAAATGCAATGCTTTGGTACCAAAGACCTGCAACATAAATGCTTGTCCTGGCTGATGATGATACAATCTAGTGCGTATCGAAAGATACAATGATGTGTTGGATGGATAGAGGATACCCTAAAGGAACATACTGACGGCAATGACAGCAATGACGGCAAGACACTACTCCGGACTCCGGAGTAGCTATGTAGCACTGTAGTTTGACAACGATCCTCCTGTTTTATTCGTGGTGACGTGAGTGTGTCGTTGCGAGGCCTCAGAACAAAAATGAAGCAACTTGGTTGGCTTGTTCACTGAATCGACGGGAACGTGTGGGTGTACTTGTACTTAGCTAAGAAAGTTTCCGATAAGACATAAGTAAAGATAGTCTTCACGAGGCATAGACCTAAAAGGGACTGTTTTTGTTTCGTGATTCATTGGATGAGAATAGTTGGAGGGAAAATGCAGTGGCATGAGAATCGAATCCATCGGCGCATCGGCTTGTTTTGAAAAATCAGTGGACGAGGTAGCTGTTTCAACGAGAGCAGTTGGGACCTGAGAGAGAAGAGACTTGTTGATTTATTTGTTTGCTCTAGCACTAGCAACAGAGAGGTTCCATAGTTTGCTGTATACCGTACTTTCGTTCTTGACGAGGGCAGGAAAGAAACAATCTTTACGTAGAGAGGAAACGGCCAATTTGAGGTGTTGGAGTGAAGCTACTTGTACCGAGCACATAATATCATCAGACAACAAGCTCTGGGAGAGAAACCCAGAACCGACGTTTCCTTATCCTTGCTTTGCAGTTAGTTGTTATCAATCAGTGCTGCAAGAGACGACAACGGACCATCACTTTTCTTGTGCAGGAGGACAGAAAGATGAAAGCTGCCGACCTCGAAGAGGCGGAAAAAGTGGTCTCCAGCTCTTCTTCCACTATGGCTGGTACCGGTACTGGAAACATCAATAGTGTGGATGGTCGTTCCTGGTTAGAGACACTGTCAGCAGAAGAGTGTGCTGCTGCCATGTCCTTTCGTGATGTTCCTCTGGTGCGCCCTTTCGTCCTTCCATCCTCATCAGCTGTCTCATCATTATCATCCGCGACCACCACCCTGCTTCCATCACCATCCTCCCTTCCTTCCTTGGGGGTAGACCCTAACCCTAATTTTGGTAAGTATTTTTACTGTGCCCATTTCAGTACCCGTTTTGTATCGCTGAGAGCCATGAGAAAGACTTGGTGCTTCAATGAAGCCCAAGATTTTCGTTCATCGCGTGCGAAAGAGGTGGCTGTGGTGGTTTGCCGTTGTTTGTTTGTGTGTGTGTGGTCTGGGATTGCCTGCCTCTCGATTTTGATTGATTCAATCGATTGAAAATACGATATTCATTGAACCACATCGACGACGACTGGAAGTGTCTTGTCTCTCTCTCAACTGAGTAAAGAGAGCAGCACACATCAGTCTATATTGTCCGTCGTTGGGATTCCTCATTGATCGATCGTATCGTCTGCCTACTGGTAGTAGAAGGAGGGCTATAAATTTTATTTGTTGTCTACTGAGAAAGTGGCTTCTCATCATCCGATTGCAATTGCTGCCGCGCTTTTTCATCTCTTGGATCTGTTCGGCGACCTGTGCCGTGCTACAACAACAACAACATCAACTACATCATCAACAACGACACAACAGCTACGTTTGACGTGAACATGTCAGTGGACGAGAAGGAGTGGACGGAGACTCTCTCTCATTACGGCAAAGACTCGGCTGCTGCTGCTGCTGACAACGAGAAAGAGTCGACCGCTGGATCTGCTACGACTGCAACTGCAACGTCTGGCCTTCCCTCGGCGGAGGAGGCGCTGGTTGGCAACAACGCCGACGACAACATCGACAACCACAACAAGGAAGAAGTAGAGGTTGTGGTAGTCCCAAAAGACAGCGCTGCTGCTGCTGCTCATGATGTCAAGGCGGCTGCTGCAAGTGCGTCGGAAGCCGAGGTCTTTAGAATAGGAGGTGACGCAAAGAAGATGAACGAAACAGCCCTGGTCAAAGCAGCGCCTAAAGCTACGACTACTAGTACTGCCTTGTCGTCGTCGACTGATGGGACAGTCGTCGACAACACCAACAACACTACCGACGCTCTGCGAGCCGGCGGGAAAATTGAAGCCAATGTCAAGGAATGGGGTGTTGTCACGTTAGAGGTTCAAGAGATTGTCGGGAATGTGTGTGTGGTATTTCCTTCTGCGATTACCTTTCCCGCAGAAGCTAGGATGGAACCGGTCACGGGACATGTGCCCTATGTCACTCTACATCCATCCTTTATGAAAAAGAAGGGGGCGGGAAACGCGGCCAAGGCGTTGGACAACATCTTTAAGACCGTCTCGTCATCGTCGTCTGGGTACTTGTTGTCGAATGACTTTTTGGCGGAGGAAATGGTGGACGAAAAGATTGATGCTGTCGAGAAGATGTGTCTCGGCCGGTTACGGGCGTTGCTGCACCATGCCGCCGACAACAAAGCCCAGGTACTGCTCTTCTTGATTCTACTCGTCAGAATTGAAGTCGCCATTTACCTGGCATTTCGAAAGACGATGCAGTTCCACCACAAAAGGGACAACAACAACAACAACAACAACAACAACAGCAGCAACAACGCGGGAAACAACAATCATAATTCGCCCGATTGGACGCCTGGCAGATTAGACTGCGACAAACTCGAGGCGCTCGTCGCACAATTGGAAAACCTTTCCAAGCTAGCACAGACACTCGACAAGTCCAAACTCAACAGTATCATGTCACCTATGATATCCACAGGACACTGTTCCTTAGGAGGAAACAGGACCAAAGGATCGGATGCAAAGGTACCACAGAACTTGCTATTGACACCGCTACCGGCTCTGGTCAGAATATTCTCCACGGCAGAAGCTTCCAGCAAACAAACATTCAAAGCATGGGACAACGCCTGGACCAACTCGCTCCGGCGGTTCTCGGATTATGCAAAGTCATACCCTGTCACCAAGGACACTACCCCCAACAAATCGTCTCCACCAGGATCGGAGCCAAAGACTCCAAACAACAACGAAAACACAGACTGGATGGATACCACAACTGCAACACCCTCTCCGACGGCGACAGCAGGGTCAAACTCGAAGAACAAAAAGAAGAGGCGCAACAAACCTCGAAAGGTGAGTGAGAATCGAATCGAATCGAATCGATCTTTCTAAAGTAAATGTTGTGAAATTGAACTTGAATGATTTCTCACACAATTCGTATTTCGTACATTTTGCTTTCGAAACACAGAGGGGAAGAAAGAATAGTACCAACGGCAATAACGGTGCTGATGATGTTGCTGCTACTACTACTAATAACAACAGCACCAATAGTATTGCTGATGCTGCCACCCCAGACAAGGATGCTACAACCACGGAAGGTAAAGGAGCAAAGCATGGCGCAGAAGAAGCACCCGTAAAGCAGGAAGCTCCCAAGAAGAAGGGAGGGAATCATCATCCGCCGAAAGAAAACAAGAATGCCAAGGGACCTGCGGCGCAATCCAAGAAAGCTTCGAAAGAAACGCCGCCCGCCGAAAGCCGCACCTCTGTGGCTAGTACAGCTGGCGCTGTGTCAACCGAAACGAATGCCAAAGGGGCAGATGCAAAGAAGGCAAATAGTAATAGCCCCGATGCCAAAAAGCTTCCGTTGTCAGTCTCCGCCGAAGAAACCACATCCACACGAACTGAATCAACGAAACATCATGACGAGCTTGAGGCAGAATCTGCCAACAAAAGGACCAGCAAGGGCAAGGGTGATCTATCAGGTTCTCGTGTGCAGCAGGGAGTTGTTGTCGTGGCACTGTCGACGGGCAAGGGTGCCAAACCGGCGAGCGCAGAATCCGAGCCCGAGGGAACAAAAAAGCCTGCTTCGGCCACTGCTAATGCTGCTGCTTCAGAGGATCACAACGATGACGAATGGGAAACTGTCGTCGTAGGAAAGGGACGCGGCAACAGAAAGAAAACTGGCCGTTCGCCTGCGGCAGCGACGCACTCGCCCTCGGCAAACGCGGCAGCACCGCAAAATCATCAAAATCAAAATCACAACAGTGGCGGTGGCGGCCCGAAAAAGTCAAAATCGAGGCGCACAAAGGAATCCAGGAGACGGGTGGCAAACGGAAAGATGGTTCGTGAAATCTTGTCCTCAGTCCTTGATGCCGTTGACGAAGAAGTGAAGAAACGTAAACAACAACAGCAAGCTCGTGTTGTCAAGAATGTGGGCGGCAATAAGGCACCCCCCTCTGCTTGGAAAGAACCGAACAAAAAGCTTCCCGCTGTTTCGAACAAAAAAGATGCAATGCGGGATGTGGTTGCTGGAGAAGCAAACAAGAGCCCACCCACTTCCGCGAAATCGGAAAGTGGAAGTGAAGCGAGGAACGCTGGCCAACAGGGTGCAGGACAGAAAGCACCTGGCTCGGCACGAACAGCCCAAAAGAGTGTTTCCGCCTCCCCGGCGAAAGGCACGAAGGGCCAAACAGCCGGAGCAGACCAAAACACGGCACCAACAATTCCGGAAACTGTCTCGGCTGTTTCGGATCCACGAAGGAGGGCACCAAACAAGGACATCGATATCACTCGTAGCGATTCTAGTTCTACAGGAACCGACGACAATCGCAAACCAGATCAGGCCGCCGTTCCGGTCAAAAAGAATGCATCACCAGCGCCCCCGCTTCCCACTCTCCTGAGCCCCGGGAATGTAAACAGCGCGTCGTCTTCAGTTGCATCAAGCCTGGAAGCCCCGCACGCTAGCCACGGACGCCATCACACCTCTACTTCCAATGAGGCTGATGTTGGGTATCATCTACTTGACGTGTGCGACAGATTGACGCGAGACATGCACATGTTCATGGCGCATAGGGCCGCAGCGCTCAGTGCTCGGAGAAGGGAGCGGGGAGCATTGCTTGCTGCTTTGCAAGACTCCGTGTCGGTATGTTTGTAGTGGTTTTCGACGTTGTATTTAGACTGGCGATTCTAACTCGTGTTGATCCACTCTCCAGGCTATTTGGACCGGCCATTCTCACGTCGAGCTTTACGGCAGCTGTGCCACGTTGCTTGACTTGCCGTCGTCAGATCTTGACGTTGTCGTTTGCGGTCTGGACCACATGGAGGCTGCGATGAACAACCAGGCTTCACCGCAGAGAACTAGTTCTTTCAGTAGCGAGAACATGTCCCCGGACAAAATGCCCCATGATCATCAGCAACTTGGACATCGCCATTCGCATCCCCAGTACGTCCCGATGCACCTCAACGCAGATCGTGTTATGCGACTTGCAGCCGAGCTGGAGTTGCAGCCGTGGGCGGCACACGTGAAGGCTATCCCCACTGCAAGCGTTCCTGTTGTAAAGGTGCTGGCGGATCCGTCAAGGCTGCCAGGAGCCACACCTCACAGCGCTGTCGATGGAGAGGAATGGATGATGCAGCAAGCTCGGGACCCGAATGGGGCCCCGGTTGCCATGGCATCCAGCGGCGAAGCTCCCCAGACGAACGGACCGCACTTTGAGGCTCCAATGTCAACCCCTGTTTGGAGAGGTGCAGATGTAATCAATGGTCTGCTCAAACTTGACATTACGTTTGAAGGTCCCGAGCACGGTGGAATTGGTTCCACTGAGTTTTCCGCTCGTGTCATTCAAAATGTTTGCGAGGAAACAGGTCTGGCAGCGGAAAGCACAGCGTTTGTTCAGGTTGTTCTTGTGGTGAAGGAGCTTCTGGCGCAGAGACGTCTGAATGAACCCTTCTCCGGTGGTCTGAGCAGTTACGCATTGCTTTTGCTGGTGCTGGCGGTGTTGTGTGAGAGGAAAGTCATCAGCGAAGAGCTCGAAAGAGTGGAGAGACAACGAAGGGTCGTCGCAGCCGGCGGTGGCAACTCTGAATTGACCGGTACACCCAACAACCAGATGAAGCAGGCTGAAAAGGTTTCACCACAGCCAGATCAAAGTCAAGCGAAGCCACAGCAGAAACAGGGCGGTCCTGCTGCCGTTGACTCTAAGGCAACTGCAGACATGACTGTGTCGGGCGTTGCCACTGCCAAGAATAACACTGGTGGCAACTCGTCGCCTAAGCCGCAGCAACATTCAAACCAGAATGCCAAACAACAGAAACAACCGAAGCATCCCCACCAGAATTCCGCAGCTCAACCGCAAGAGAAGCGAGCACAGACTGGAAACCAACAACGCGGAGGAAAGAACCAGAAAGGAACCCAACCCAATGCCGGTCGTGGTGCCGCAGACTCGTCGTCTTCAGCGGAAAAGCCGGCGAAAACTCCTGGAAACTCTTGGGCTTCCATAGCCATGGGCAAGAAGAACAAGGCAGGCGCGAACTCAGCTGCGGCCGGAAAGAATCATAACTCACAGCAAAAGAAGTCACCTCAGCCGAACAAGCCAAGCAGTTTCGCCGACGCTGTGGCAAGGAATGCTGGTTCCCCTCCTGTGAAGACCACGCCCCCGACGGCAACTCCACTGCAAACGCCACCAGCGTCCCAGCCACAACCGAAGCAGGGAAATGAGGCACCAAACAAGGGTGCAAATGCTAACTATCAAGGAAAGAAAGCTAAACAAAAACAGAACCAGAACCAAAGCCCACCCGCCGAGGGTGAAAACCAAACAACAAAGACTGTGCCTCAAAAGACTACAAAGAAGTCCACAGAATCTGTTGCAACTGCTAAGCAACAGAATCGCGACGAAAGCTCCAAAGAAACTATCACGGACGAGCCCGAAAGGAAGATTGAAGCCGACGAGAAGACATCAAAGTTCAACAACTACTCGTCAGAACCCGTCGAATCACCAGCTATTTCTTCCAACCAATCTGTCTTTCCCCAGGGCTTTAATGACGTCATTGAAGTCCTGTGCTCAGGAGAGACAACTCCCGGCAAGCTGTTGATGCATGTTCTGCTGTTCTATGGACAGCATTTTGACGCACATGCTACAGCTATTGATATCTCGGGCAAGCATCATCGGGAGATTGCTACTCAATGCCCACCTTACACCCACCTCTCACCCTACATCCAACGAAGAAGCGCTGGTAACATTGATCCAGTCACAGGTATGCTGACTGTTGACCCAATCGTTGTTTACGACCCACTCGAGGGCGCCGAGAACAACAATGTTGCAAGACGGTGCTTCTTGTGGAGTAGTGTGAAGTGGACTTTTGCTCAATCTTACATGACTCTCTCGAGTGCTGTGGAACGAAATACAACTCCACCTGGCACGCCCTCAACTGGCACAAAAAATGAAGCGAAAGGTGCCGGTCGCACTACCGACAACAACGCAAGACAGAGCACCAACAATAATGCAGTGGAGGGGGCTGCTTGGAACGGGCCTTACAATCCTACCGACAAGGAGAATTTCTTTGATCCTTCTTCTCCTCTGCTGGAGTTGCTGCTCTCGTTCAAATAGAAAAAAGTAAACAAGAACCTGAATCTTAGATGCATACAATAATGGCTACCGGCTACCTAAACTAACTTGTTGAATTGTACTTGGCCTTGTACCGTATGGTTAGCCTCGAGAGAAGACCGTCCAAATGACACGGATCCATAATCACCCCACAGCTGGCCAGTGTGGTTTGCCGTTTCAAACCTAAGCGGGAGGTTGCTGTGTGCATCATTTGGAATGGCTCCTCATCATCGTCACCTGGCTTGCCTTGTCAGCACTAGCTAGTTAAAGGCCATACGTACCGGTACTGCAGCCTAACCCAAGTACGGTACGGATGGACGCAGACATGACAACTCGTTTGTTCCCCGATTATTTGAGTGAACTTTTGCTTTCAAGATAGAATTTTTAAAAACGCAATTTCTAAATGAGATGCATGATGCTTGGACGTTTGGTAAATTATTGTGGGTATCTCAGCGACCTCGCAACAAGCTTTTCTTCTTTTCGAACGAAGCAGCAAGTTCTACGAGGCAGCGTCATTCACCTCACACCATCCAACCAATCTCACACATTTCCAATACCTGGCGCCCCGTGATTACAGTAAATTGTTGATTTGGTGGCTTTCATGGTTCTGTTACCCTCGACAAATAGCTAGAGAGAATAAGCAGAAAACTCCTGTTTGAACTGTCGCCACCACTGGAATCACGAGACTACGGTCCTCACCCTCTTCGAACCTGTCGACGTTGTGGTCTGCAACAATAAAAAACAAAATGGGCGAGGTTGGTAAACCATTACTCAATTCATTCCAACGGGTTGCACATCAAACCGTCCTTGTGCAAACTGCTGCTTTCTCATTTCTGTCGTCCTCCACACAACTCAACTCACCTGTAGGATGGAGAGGAGAAATTATTCATGGACAAACTCTCCGCGCTGCTGGTCGTCGCCTTTGGCTTCTTTGGGATTGGTTTTTTCTTTTTTTCTTGTGGCACGACTTCTTGGCTTGAACTCTTTTCCTTCTGCGCCTTGATTTTTGCGTCTTGTTCTGCCTGCAGTTGTTGCATTTGTCGCACACGGCGAAGATCGTTATCATAATCTCGAATCTGTTGCGGGTTACGTCGTGTCTTGGCATCGTCCATGGCCGCCATGACTAATATAAAGGGTCAGTCAAGAAAGAAACAACGGTAGCGTGAGAAACGAACCTTCGAAAGTCTTCGACGAAAACAAAAGAAGCATCTATCTACCCACCTCTTGGCTTCAAGTAGAACCAGAGCGCCAACATGAACAGAATTGGCCACGCATTGCTCTTCAAGTAGGCAAAGCCATCATTGATGGACCGTATACCTTGGTTGACGGCGTCCATTGTTGTTGCTTGCTATTGTGGAAACCAGTTCGGTGCCTCGGTGGTTTGGAGGTCTCGTGCTCGTGCTTCTTGCTCCCGGCTTCGGGGGTGGACGGTGGAAACAAGGACGCTGTAAAAAAGAGATAAGTAACGGTACTCAGAGCAAATTGAACAGTCACGCCGGTCACTAAGCATTAGAAGAGTCACTGGATTGATTTATTCTTGAAAATTTTACCAAAACAAATTTCTTGGGGTCCGTCTGGCCTCCAACCTCTCAAAGCAGCACTCACTGTTGGCTGGAAGCGGATGGAGAATCAACAAGCCAAGTTGTGTGCGAGAGAGCCTTTCTGCTGTTGTTGTTTGTCTACCTTTGAGCTCTGGGCATTACCACCCACGATAGCTTCCAGGATCCGTCTGCGATCAGTTGTTGTTATCCCAAGCAATGGCCGAAGCTCAGAGTCCTTACGTGCCAACGAACGACGAACTCAGCGACGAAGTAGCAGACATTCTCATTGAGGTGAGTCGAGTCATCCATTTGACTGGATCTCGGGGTAGGGAAGCGATAGGGAGACCACAATGGTAGTGGTTGGGAGGAGGAATGGTCATTACAGCGGCTCCATCGTCTACTCGTAGTCCACAAGCCACAACAAACGGAGATTCGAAGCTCTTATTCCCCTATTTCGTCCGTCCGTCAACCGGTCATCGTACTGTATCTCACTGTTGTGTTTGTTTGCTCTGTATACTGTAGCTGGACAACTCGACTCCTTCGGCAAAGGAAGTCTTGCAAGCTCTGCTGGAACGCTACACCCATTGGAATGTTCCGGAGCACCGTGTAGCGAAATACGTGGACGAATACAATCTTAGACGAGGTGAGTTTGGACCTCCGACCGATGATGATGACTCTGTGCGATCCGGGGCCTCTCGAGGGTCAGCTTCAGACGGCGATCGGAGGAGTCGATTCATCGTGAAGGGGGCCAGCTACTCCATCGGCAAGATTTTGTCTGGGAAATCAAAAGCGGCCAAACAACAGCAAGGAATCACTCGACTTGATCGCCGAAAGATGCACTTTAAAGCTCCTCAGAAAAGCAGGCCCCGTCGCGGAAGAAGAGGCTCCAATGATTATTCGTCTGATAATTCCACTTCTGACCATGCTGGTGATGATTTTATCACTCCCGCTGTAGGAAAACCACCACGACAACAAACACAGAGAATGCAACGAGACTCGACAACGGCTGCCGGAGGGCCAAAGAGACCCCAAAGGACGTATAGTACAGACGGCACGGAGGATCTACTTCGACAAAACAAGCAGCAGCCAGGTGCAGCAGTCAAGGGGGGAGCTAGCGAGACGAATTTTACGACCCCCCTACGGAATAGCTCCTTTGCAGAGGTCGATACTGACAAGGTCATGAATGGACCTGGCGCCCAAAACAACAATAACAGCAACGCTAGTCTGAACGCAAACGGCGTCGATGACGATGACGACGACGACGATGCAGACATTGTAGAAGAGGCAGACAAGAGGAGCAAGTTCATGATGAAGGGTGGCAGCCACTCCATTCAAAAGGTGCTCAAGGGAGAAGCCAGGGCCAAGAAAGGCTTCTCACGGTTTGATCGACGCAGCATGCAGTTCAAGAAAAAGGCTGTGCCCTCTGCTAGACCCAAAGGTAAAGTTCAAAGGATGGAAGATGCCAGCGAAGTTTCCGTGTCGGAACGCTCGGGGACCGAAAGGTCGGCGTCGGAGAAACCTTCTGTAGGCGGCGACGTGCTGGATTCACTAGGTGATAGCTACAGTGAGAACGTTGAAGTTGAATTCGAGTTCAATAGCGACGATGACGAGGAGTTCGTAGCAGAGGTCGAACGACGCAGCAAATTCATCGCAAAGGGTGGAACTCATTCCATCCAGAAAGTACTCAAGGGGGAAGCGAGGTCGGGAAAGAAGTCTGGTCCTTCTCGTATCAACCGACGAAACATTTCCTCCAAAGATGACGACGACAACAACAATGCCGATGATCCTGACGATCAATCCAAACCACGGCCTGCACCGCCGATGAGATCCATTAGTGTTGACTCTACCGATTCACAAATAGAAGAAGAGGCCGGCAGAAGAAGCCGATTCATGATCAAGGGAGCTAGTCATTCTATTCGCAATCTACTGTCCGGAAAGGCGAAGAAAGAAAAGAGAGGCTCCACTTTGGATCGGAGAAAGTTACACTTCAAACACGAATCCGATGCCGTCCATTCCACCGATCAATCGCGACCGAAGCCTCAAGAGATGAACGAAGCGAGATTAAAGGCCGAAGAGGAGGCAAGAGAGCGAGCGGCTGCACGGAAAAAGAACAAATTCGGCAGGCCCAAGCGACCACAACGAAACATTAGCATACAACCCGACGACGAACCAAGCAGCTCCCATGCGAATGACTCCGATGTAGCCTTGGAGGCGGAAGCAGATCGCCGGTCACTCATGTTCAAAGGAGGCAGCCATTCCATTCGAAATCTCTTTGCCGGCAAGGGCAAGAAGAAAGACGGTGGGGGCATCAACCGATTCAACCGTCGTAAAATGCATTTCAAAAAGGAATCACAAGCCGTACATTCCACGGAAAAACCTCGGTTGAAACCGGAGGAAATCAACAGGAGGCATCGAGAAGAGGCAGCACGTCTTCGCGCGGAAGCTACTAGCGCGAAGAAGCGCGAACCCGACAACGAAGTACCCGAGCCACCCAATCAAAGCAGCGGCAGTGAAAAAACTAAAGCGCAAGAGCTGCACGGAGAGCCTTCTGAGAGGGAACCAACAGAAGAGCCAGAAGACGATGGCTTGGACACTGATGATGACATCCTTGAGGAGGCTGACAAGAGGAGCAAGTTCATGATGAAAGGTGGTAGTCATTCCATCCAGAAAGTCCTTCGAGGGGAAGCCAGAAAACCGAAGTCCACTGTTACTCGGTTTGACAGACGGAAAATGCATTTCAAAAAGGAGTCTGAAGCTATCCATAGCCATGACCATGAGCAACAACAGACGGCAGCAACTGAAGAGATGGTTGATGACAGCATGCCTGACAACAGTGCTGCTGATTTGGATACGGATGATGACATCATTGAAGAAGCTGACAAGAGAAGCAAATTCATGATGAAAGGCGGCAGCCATTCCATTCAGAAGGTACTACGAGGGGAAGCCCGATCCAAGAAGGGAGTCAATAGATTTGACAGGCGGAAGATGCATTTCAAGAAAGAGTCCAAGGCAATTCACTGTCATGATCAAGAACAGCAACAGACCGCAACTACCGAAGAGATGGGCGATGACAGCATGGCTGACAACAGTGCTTTGGACTTGGACACTGATGACGATATCATTGAGGAGGCCGACAAGAGAAGTAAGTTCATGATGAAGGGTGGTAGCCACTCCATCCAAAAGGTCCTCCGAGGAGAAGCCAGGAAACCGAAGGCCACTGTCACTCGGTTTGACAGACGGAAGATGCATTTCAAGAAGGAATCAGAGGCAGTGCATAGTCATGACCATGAACAGCAACAGACGGCAACGGCAACAACTGAAGAGATGCTTGATGACAGCATGCTTGACAACAGTGGTGCCGACTTTGACACGGACGATGACATTATTGAAGAGGCAGACAAGAGAAGCAAGTTCATGATGAAAGGAGGAAGCCACTCCATTCAGAAGGTTCTGCGAGGAGAAGCCAGAGCCAAGAAGGGTGTCACCCGATTTGATAGACGGAAGATGCATTTCAAGAAGGAGTCCCAGGCAATTCATAGCCACGACCATGACGAGCAACACCAATCAGAAGGCCATGGCAAGTCTCTTCCTGCGACCAGCAATCCGTTTACAGTTGTTCCTCCTGGCTGGACAATAACTCCGGACCCCAGTGACGGCCGGCTCTTCTATTTGGAAACAGCCACTGGCAGAAGATCATGGACTCATCCTCATGCTCCGGCTCAACTTAGTGAAATGGTCGATGACAGCATGGTTGACAATAGCATGGTTGACTACAGCGCTGCCGATGTGGATACAGACGATGACATAATCGAGGAAGCTGACAAGAGAAGTAAGTTCATGATGAAAGGTGGCAGTCACTCAATCCAGAAGGTACTTCGAGGAGAAGCCAGGTCGAAGAAGAAAGCTGCTGTCACTCGTTTCGACAGAAGGAACTTCCAGAAAAAGTCACCAGCTGTCCGTAGACAGGGCCATGACAGACAGGAGCCGCAGGAGATGGTAGATGACAGCATGGCAGACAACAGCGGTGCTGATACTGCTGACATGGATACTGATGACGACATCATTGAAGAGGCTGACAAGAGGAGCAAGTTTATGATGAAGGGAGGCAGCTACTCCATTCAGAAAGTCCTTCGAGGGGAAGCCCGGGCGAAGAAGGGTGTCACCCGATTTGATAGACGGAAGATGCATTTCAAGAAGGAATCAGAGGCAGTTCATTGTCATGATGATGACCAGCAGCACCTTGCTGCAGGCCAAAGTCAGGAAATGACTGATAGTAGCATGGCAGACAACAGTGCTGCAGATGTTGACACGGACGATGATATCATTGAAGAGGCTGATAAAAGGAGCAAGTTCATGATGAAGGGAGGCAGCCACTCCATCCAAAAGGTGCTTCGAGGAGAAGCCAGGAAACCGAAGGGAGCTACAGTCAACCGCTTCGACCGTCGAAAGATGCACTTTAAGAAGGAGTCTGCAGCTGTTCACAGCCATGACAATGACCGAAAGAGCCCCAGAACGCGCCAGCCAGAAGTGATGGCTGATAGTAGCATGGTAGACAGTGTTGGCGACAGCAGTGCTGCCGATGTGGAAGATGCTGGATTTGACACCGATGATGACATCATTGAGGAAGCTGACAAGAGGAGCAAGTTCATGATGAAGGGAGGTAGTCATTCCATCCAAAAGGTCCTTCGTGGTGAAGCCAGGAAGCCGAAGTCCACAGTCACTCGCTTTGACAGGCGGAAGATGCATTTCAAGAAGGAATCTGAAGCTGTTCATTGTCATGATCATGACGGGCAGGCGGCTGCTAAACACCAGGAAGAAGAAATGGTTGATGATAGCTTGGCTGACAACAGTGCCGCTGATACTGCTGAGATGGACACAGATGATGACATCATTGAAGAGGCCGATAAAAGGAGCAAGTTCATGATGAAGGGAGGCAGCCACTCCATTCAAAAGGTGCTTCGAGGGGAAGCCAGGAAACCGAAGGGAGCTACAGTCAACCGCTTCGACCGTCGAAAGATGCATTTCAAAAAGGAGTCCGAAGCAATCCATAGCCATGACCACGACCCCCCTGCTGGCGGAGCCAAACCAAGAGGCCAAACAACGACACAGAGTCAACCAAGAAGGGAGGTACCCAGCCTGCTATCACCATACCAGAATCAGCAAATTCGGCAGATCCAAGCCCAGCGAAGGACTGGAAGCTCTCCAACAAGGAGTGCTCCAGCGCCAAGGGCTGTGGCCCAGCCTAAGGAAATGACAGACAGCAGTGGTGATGATTACGATACTGACGACGACATTCTTGAAGAGGCCGATAAAAGGAGCAAGTTCATGATGAAAGGAGGAAGTCATTCAATCCAAAAGGTGCTTCGCGGGGAAGCCCGGAAACCGAAGGGAACTACAGTCAACCGCTTTGACCGTCGTAAGATGCACTTTAAAAAGGAGTCGGAAGCCATCCACAGCCATGATCATGACAGAGAACAACCCAGAACCCGGAATACTGATAAAGAGATGGTTGACAACAGTGCTGCTGATGTGGAAGATGCAGAGTACGACACTGATGATGATATCGTCGAAGAAGCTGACCGAAGAAGCAAGTTCATGATGAAAGGAGGCAGCCACTCCATTCAGAAGGTGCTACGAGGAGAAGCACGTGCGAAGAAGGGACCTACAGTGACTCGATTTGATCGCAGAAAGATGCATTTCAAGAAAGAATCGGAAGCCATCCACAGCCATGACCATGACAGAGATGAGCCCAGAACCCACCAGACCAAGGGAGAGATGGTCGATGACAGTGATGAAGAAGATGCAGAGTATGATACCGATGATGATATCATTGAGGAAGCTGACCGTAGAAGCAAGTTCATGATGAAAGGAGGGAGTCACTCCATTCAAAAGGTGCTTAGAGGGGAAGCCCGGAAACCGAAGGAAACCACTGTCAATCGCTTTGACAGAAGGAAGATGCATTTCAATCGTGATAGTGCCAGTCAGGAGTTCCAAGCTGCTTCTGCAGCAGACGAGCGTCCCAGGCCTCCACCAAGGCCATCTCCGGAGTCGAATGAGAACCCTCTGGATGGTGGTGTTGATTATGAAGAAAATGATTTGGATGCCAGTATGCAATTTGATGAGGATGATGCGGATATTATTGAGGAAGCCGACAGGAGAAGCAAGTTCATGACGAAAGGAGGAAGTCATTCCATCCAAAAGGTGCTTCGCGGGGAAGCCCGGAAACCAAAGGGAACCACCGTCACTCGCTTTGACCGCCGCAAGATGCATTTCAAGAAGGAGTCAGAAGCCATCCACAGCCATGATAACGACCCGAAGGTGCCTGGGAATGCTCCGGTTGGGTCAAACCCGGATCATGATGGGGAAATGGCCCGCCAGGCCCCAAAAGATCATGCGATTCATCGCCCAATGAGGAAGTCCAGCGCTGAGATCACCAGCAGCACTGAAGCTGCGAATGTGCCCTTCAAGAGAGAGGATGACAGCGAGGAATTTGACGAGGAGGAGCTTGAGCTCCTGGCACAAGCTGAATCAGACCCACGAAAGCAGATGATGCTGAAGGGTGCGAGCCATTCCATTCGAAACATCTTTTCTGGAAAAGCCAAGAAAGAGAAGAAGGCTGCTGCTGGAATGGCAAGAAGAACGTCACAACTGAAGAGTGCATCTATCGGCAGAGGATTGGTTGACGAATCTGAGCGAACCGACAATGTTGTTGCCGTGGTGGACGAGCCATCATCGCCCATGCCCGATGATAGCATAGCTCGGGACGACGAAGAAAAGGTGGATAGAAGAAGCAGGTTCACACTCAAGGGCGCGAGCAATTCCATTCGAAACTTACTGGGACGCAAGTCAGGGAAAAAGGAAAAGCCCATGGATGCGGAGATTGCACGACTACGCGCGAGCAACGCGGGACCCGGAAGCAGTGAGGTCCTCGGGGATGAGTCAACCAGGAGCATGAAGAAGAAGAAAGAAGCAATTAACCGATTTGACCGGCGAAAGATCAAGGTGGAGCAAGGCGCTGGGTCGCAGAGCTCGGTGAGGTCGTCTTTGAATGCCCCGAGGGCACCGAGCCGGAGCTTCGATAACGATCCGCCAAGTGCGCCAGGCAGGAGCGTTGACAAGGACTCGCCTAAACCTCCAAGTCGAAGCGCCGACGATGAGCCCGACGAGCAAACTTCACCCAAAAATCTCCTTGACGAAGAGTCAGATCTTGATCTTGATCTCGATGATGAGGATGCTGACATCTTGGAAGAAGCTGACAAGAGGAGCAAATTCATTTCGAAGGGAGGTAGCTATTCGATCCAAAAAGTATTGAAGGGGGAAGCCAGGGTAAAGAAGGGCGTGTCCAGGTTTGACAGGCGGAAAATGCACTTCAAAAAAGAATCTGAGGCAATTCACAGTCACGATCATGATCAAGAAGAGACCTCAGACCGTGGACTAGCAACTCCGCCGCCTTCCGGAGGAGGGCCAGAGATGTCAGATAACAGTAGCGCATCCAATGCGAAGATGCCGTCGCGAAGGGTCAGCGATGGAATGGAGGATGAAACTTCAGGTAAGTCGTTTTGATGTTGATTTTGTTTCAGTGAAAATGTGCTCTCAAACTGCATTATTTTGTGCATTAGACGACGCAGACATGAGTATGGATGTGCCTCTAAGCGCCAATAGAGATGCCCCTCTTGGCGCCGGTTTCAAAAAGAGAACTTCCAGAATGAAAGCGATACCAGTGAAAGGTGCTGCAAAGCCAGCACCCAAAAGCGCAGTGAAAACTTCAGAGGGTGAACACATCGACTCGACGCAGGAAAGCACGGTCGACCTGACCCCGAGCGCAAGACAAGATGTCAAAGTCGATGATGAGATCGAGGGGGAAGACGACACAGAGTCAGGTGATGGTGACCGTCGAAAGCGTTTTACTCTGAAGGGCGCCAGCCATTCCATCAAGAAGGTGCTTTCGGGCAAAGCACGGGCGAAGAAAGAAAGTGGTGTGTCTCGGCTTGATCGTCGACGCATTCATCTCAAGAGTAAATCGACGCCGAAAGCTGGTTTGGATTCGAAATCTCCTGGTAAGTATGGGTGTTGCTTGGATCAAACGGCTTTGCAGAAGAGTGATGTTTTTTCTGATGGATTTGTTCTGCCTATTCTATTCCACTTGAAAACAGGTGGCAAGTAACAGAAGACCCAACAACGGAACTATAATGTCAATGGAAGCAATAGAATTTGTAGAAACTGAATGCATCCGTGATGTATCTTGGCGGCTGGTGTTTCCGGCTTGTCGGTACTTGCCTGCCGACACGCCGATGTGACCAGTCTGCCTGGATTTGTAAGGGCTACATAATAACTGTAAAGCCTGTTTGCTAGAATCTTTTGCGATATTGCCTGAACCTAGCTAGCTACCGGTACTGAGCTACGAGAAGTAGTTGGGGCCACCACGAGCTAGCTAGCCAGGACGTCATTTCGTTGGCCCGGACCAGAGATGTATCTAGCTAGCTAGCTATTACCGAGGGTTTGGACTGCCTTTTGTTAAAGCTACACATATATGTCTCTGTGGATCCAGCAAAGCCCCGTTACTATCATATTGCCAGTTCCTTGCTTTCGTGTCAATTGAAGAGCATGTGGCCAACCAAGATCTGGCTGGCTGTGTGGATAGAAGCGTTGAGCCCCACAAAAGAGACATTCGACCCATTCGAGTGAAAAAGAATGGCATCGATTTTTCTCACGAAACCCCACACATGCAAGCTCCCGCTATCCATACCGTACCGCAGCTGTGCGCTTCCAACGCTGTTGCATTCCTTGGCATGTTAAAAGGGGAGTACGATAGTTACACAATTGATCCAACCAGAGACGGGGTCAAGCTGCAGCAGAGTTGGACCTTGTGTGGGTTAGCCTTCTACTTACTTGCTAGCTAGCAGGGTATGCTACCCAGAAGTCATTTCTAAGAATTGAACTATTTGAGGCATAAGCTTTGGTGGCAAAATGCGGCACAATCCGACAGCTGAAGAACTTGAGCTTGCAGTTTCCGAGGTATTGGAAAAGGTAAAGTTATTGCTCATGGGGAAATGGTGGTACTGGTACTGATATTTGACAGCGATGTAAGATATCCCGAGCTCAGTTGTGTTTCACCTCTTTCTTTCCCACAGTCTGACAAGGACCTAACAGCCAAAGAAGTCCGAGAGAAACTACTTCAGGAGAATGGCAAAGGATGGAAGGTGCCTGCAGAGCGCCGAATTGCCAAGTTTGTCAAGCGACAGAACAGTCGCAAAAATCTCAAAGATTCGGGAGATGACAAGAAAGGGCTAATTAGTCGCTTTTTCAAAGGCGATAGCAAGACAAAGAGCCCAGCACGCAACAAACAACAAGATGCAGAAAAGCCAGAAGCGCATCCAGACGATACATCCATGTCGACCGTGGAAAATGAGAAAAAAGGAGGCTTACGGAACTCATTCGCCCGAGTGTTTTCTACCCGGAAAAGCAGCTCCCCAAAGGCTTCCGAGAAAGAGGCTGAGAAAAGCGCGGAGGAAGTTATCCCTGTTGCAGTCGCAGAAGCCGTAGAGACTGATAAGCCAACAACCAACACTGTGCATCAACTGCCCGATGTCACCAATCCACCTCCTGCAACTGATGATTCTCCAATATTGAAGGATCCAGCACAAAAAGAGGATTGCCCCAAACCGCCGGTGGCAACAGGACATTGTGGGGAATTGGGTGCAGAAAAGAGCGCCGAAAGTGCCGTCGTTGCAAACCGCAAGCAGGAAGACAAATGGATGTCACACGAGGTCGACGTCGCGAAGACCTTTGCCTACTTGGATGACAACGACGGAAAGCGAAATGATTGTGACTGTGAACTTTGCATTATTCAGTGACGGGCCAATCTATGCATACCGATACCCTATCGCCTGAGCTGGATCTATCGTGCTGTCCTATCCGATCTGTACAAGTACTTTTTGTCTATGATATCTATATATATATTATTTTGATAGAGCTGTATCGTATTCAATAATTGTGTGTTGTACGGTAGACTGTCACGATCAATGGCAACTGAACATCCGAAGTCAACTCGGCGTGAATTGTCATGACTATTGCTGCTGCTGTTCCTCCTGGCGCTTTTTACGTTTGAACTCGGCTGGTGTCACCATCTCGTCTCCGAGCGACCAAATCCCGACTTTTGATTTCTGGGCTGCTTGCAACCGCTCTTTCAGCAAGTCTTTCTTGCCATCATATTCGGCTCCACCACCAGTATACTGTCAAGCCCAAGCCAATCCACAAAGAAGCAATGAGAAGATAGAAGATGAGATGTCTATAAAACAAAAAGACGACCAGCACACTTCTACCGTACGATACGTACCAGTGTCGCCAGCCCTCTGGATATCAGCTCCACAGAGACATCGGTAGAGTCGCAAGTTGACTTGGAGACACAGTACGTCTCGACTTCTGCTACAATGCGATTGTACTTGTCTCTTCGAAGCAACTTGACAGCCACTAATTTGTGATAGACAAGATCTTTGGTCAATTGTTTGGCATCGTCTCCAAAGGGCTGTGATACTTCCTCTTGTTTCTTGGCCGTCTCGGGTGCGTCTACACCGTACATTCGCACCACAATGGTGGAATTCGAGAGGGGTCCCGGTCGTTTGTTGGTCTTGTTGCTGTTGTTTGCGACTGCCGTCAGGAATGCTTGGACATTGGGTACATGCCGTATTCTCACGGTATCTCCATCAATCACCTTTTCGACGTATCCAACCAAATATTGGTGACTGTCAATGAGGCTCTCGGGAATATCCTTGGCCGTATTGTATTTTGGTGGTTCCTCGGCAGCGGTAGCTGCTGTTGCTGTCTTTGTCTGTAGAGCCAGAGCGGCTGCCGTACCAAATGCTTCCTTGAAAAATCCACGTCGAGTATCATTGGCTTCTGCTGCTGATGTTGAATCAATATTATTAGGCTCTTTGGATTCCTGCAATCTCACCACTGTAGTCAGCTGGGGACAGGCTGTGGTTGTTGGTGTTGGTCGCTGTACCGCTACATTGAAACTGGAAGTGAAGGCACTGGTTGGTGCCAACAAAGCGGCAGAAAGCACAAGACCGATGGAAGCAATGGAACTGCAGACTCTCATTCTTCTCCTTTGATATGACAACAACTTCAGGTTGCTACAAGGGAGGAGGGTGGTTTGGGTGATGGAAAATGACGAAAGATGTCAAGAGTCAAGAGTCGAGTCAAGAGGCCGATCATTGACATTGTGAGGAAACGGTCAAAACCACCACGTACCCCTTTGAGTTTAGCCTTATCCCTACTGGAAAAGAGGTCCAATTGGACATTGGCATATAACCCCTCTAACAAACCAGGAATACAACCGTGTACATGGAGTACCAGGCTCTACGTGTTACCCTGTCTTTCCCTTTGTTTTGGGTGTTTCGACCTTTCCTTACGTTTCCTCACTGGAACATCGATACTGGTATAAACGAAGGACGGAATCCTGCTTTGAATCCACCAAGGGAATCTTCCGCTCGAGGGAATCACGAAAACGAAAAGGCAGATGGCAAAAGAAGATCACTGACGCAACCAAGTCAATCCAAGCAAAAGATCCCAAGTCACTGGAAACTCGCAAAGTCGTGAAAAACGCAAACTCGCTCGAAACTACTAGTACTACCGCACGAACGGCACGAACGGCAAAGACAAAGTCCCTCAGATCACAAACAAGATAACAAAAGACAACAAGAAAACCAGTAACCACAAAAAATTCTTAAAACTAAAATGAAACATATAAAATTTGTTTTTGCTAAGCCTACAGCAGGATCGCGCTGTAGGCTGGGTACCACCAAGGCAGTTCGCTCAACGCAAGCGTGGGTGGAAGCCGGTGGGCTGATTCTTCTTGTCGTGCTTGAACTTGTTGATGATCTGGGTGACCGTAAGCACCCGTAGGTGGCATAGATACGGTCACCCAGCCCTCCAATCGAAGCCCTTGGCCATCAACCGAATACACAGTCCCACACATGACTTGCGGCGGCAGAACTTGTCCTTGACGCGGCCGCGCTCACGAGCAGTAACTCGCATGCGGCCTTGTTCCCGTTCAGGCCCTTGATCACTCGTCCCACAACTCGTAGAGTTGAAAGGCTTCTTCGAAGCTGGCTGGGGGTAGCGGGTGTGGGGCCCTTGCGGCAGGAGGACGGGCCAAACCCCAGGACTCCTCGGTGGTGGTGGGGAGGAAGTCCTGCGCCACCTGCGCCAGCTGCAGCAGAACCACCCCGCCAGCTCCACCACCGCCGCCAGCTCCACCACCACCGCCGCCAGCTCCACCGGCCGCACCAGGAAGAGGAAGCCTTGGAGCACCGTTGCACCACCCTCGCGATCACTGGAAGTGGTTGATCCCAATATTCTTGTTCACGATGGCAATGTTCGTAGAGACATAGCCCCTCAGGAGCTGATGTCCTGTGCAAGAATCTGCTGGGCCTCCTCGATCGCCTGCTGAGTCCTATGTTGGAGAGCAAGCAATTGGTTGAGCTGTTCCATGTTGACACCACCAGGAGCACCTCCACACAAGGGCTCAGCACCAGCTTGGGACCTGGGCGGTGGGAGCAAACTCAGTAATGTGCAATCATTGGCTACCTTGTATATTGTCAGAGGATCTTCGCCACTGGGTTGTAGTCGGCCCAGGATCCTCATCCAAAGTGTTCGAAGCTGGGCATACTCCGTCTGGATGCGGTTGCGAATCTCAGCCGTCATTATATGCTCCAAGCCAGGTTCCATCGCAGCCCAAAGCAAGGCAGGACCAAGCACCATCGGACGGTTGTTGCTGGGTCGTCAGCGAAGAAGTCACAGATCTTCGGACAAACATGCTCACCGATGAACCCATGGTCAACACCGCTGTCAGCCTTGATGCTGTACTTGACGGACCACAACAGCGAGCGTTCCAGCAACCTTGGCGTCGGTGGGAAGCTGCTCCAGGTTGATGTAAACATGGACGATGTGTCCATTTTTCTCTCCTTCCAGCGACCACGAGTCTCATTCTCGGCCTGGGTATCCCACACTCAGCAGCGTAGGTTGGAGGCAGCTTGCGCACACTGTGGGTACCGAGGCTACCCTGGACTTGAGCCGCAAGCTCCACGAACTCAGGGTCCTTCCAAGCCTTCTTCAAAGCCCGTTGGTACCAGGCGTTGACTCGTCAGGCTCCGTCTCAATCGTCGTTTCATCGAGTCTTCGTCGTTGTCCAGATCTTCGATGGCGGCCAGGAATGCTTCTTCATCGTCGAACACGGTAATGGCCAAACAGAAACTTGGATCACCGTGTACCCTCTCAAGACGAGTCTGATCCAAATAGCCAAGGCAATCAGGACGCAAAAGTCAGGGTCAGCGGCACCCAGCAGGATTTGGTTGGACAAGCACGCTCCTCCTGGACATTCTTGCTCCAGATACCTTGGTTTCAAGAGCGATTTTGGAAACTTGGAGTGGCGTGGCAGATCCAATGTCTCCATGTTGGTCAAATCATCAGTGCGGCCAATCAAGTGAAACTGAACCTTCAACATGGTTGGGATCTTGATCGTCGTGTCAATGTTCGCTCCTCCATCGCGTTCACAATGCGAATGGTCTTGCGGAATTCCCGGATCTTAATCCCTCTTGACATTGGATTTCTGCCCTGCTTCCTGACCTCAGCCTTCTTCACAGCTTTGATCACTTCGTGACACACCTGGATCGAGTGGGATTCCCAAAATTGGGACCAACAGCCCATGTGCGTGGTGGTTCGGATGGAAGTGGCTGATGGCCTTCTTTTATTGTTCAAGAGTGGTAGTCTCTTGTGGGTGGGGCGGTCATTGGGCCTGGGTTGATCTTTCCATAGGCAAGGAAGTTTGAAACTGGGCGACATCAGTAGGGGTAATTATCTAGTAACTCTCCTGAAGAAAAATGAAGAAGAGCGACCATGACCATGGTGTGAGCGAGCGGCAGAGTGAAATCGTGGAGCGATTTGGCGAAGGAGCGACATACCTGTGTAAAGTTCTTCTGTTATTATAGTGACGACCATGTTCCAACCCATAAACCTGGCAACGGCCGGCCGGTACTGCTGATCAAGTGACTTGCGCTTCCTCGCCATGGTCGACAAATCTGCGAGAGTAACAAAAAGCGAAGTTGGGTGTAACAAAATGGCGAAGTAGCGAGTAACAAAATAGCCATAGCTTTCGCCTTTTCGATACCCAAATTTGTGAGGATCGAGAGGAATGAAGAAAACTGACTGCCTCCGACACTCCAACGGCCAACATCCTGTAGGCGGCTGTAGACTTGGTACATTGTCCTACATGGGATACATGCGTTGGTTCGGAGCAGTACTCTGGGTTTACCCTCTCTCAGTACTAAGAGAGGCGTTCCGATTAAGTCTTTGAGTTTCGCGGAACGTTTGTGTGTGACTAGTTTTCTTCGTACGATTGAAGTTGTATTTTGGTA
The DNA here is from genome assembly GCA_903772945.1 of Seminavis robusta. Lineage (NCBI taxonomy): Eukaryota > Bacillariophyta > Bacillariophyceae > Naviculales > Naviculaceae > Seminavis > Seminavis robusta. Next base: position 60,858 of record CAICTM010000293.1, read on the forward strand.
AAGATACTTAGGCGAAAAGTTGTATTTTGGGGTGCCGATACAACCCACAGTACTATTTTGAGTAGTATCGGATACCCTCAAATGCCTGGTTTCCCCGGCAAAATACTCTCAATGTCCAATGCGTATCTCTATACCCCAATAATGATATTCTTACTTAGCACTGATTAGGGGAGAGGGAATCGGTCACTGCCGGCGCTAGTAAGAGTACACCCCAAGTCCCACCAGCGCATACAACTCCCCCAAGACTGATACCCTCTATCATGTGACTACGGTTGTATATTGGTAATACAGTACCGGTAGCAGGACCCAACAGCCGGCAAAACAGCGGTCTACTCTACTCCTTGCTTGATCAGAGCAAAAGGCTTCTGTTGTTGTGTTATTATTGAATTCAGCAACAACGATCTACTAGCTACAGTAGTAGTAGGAGACGAAAAAGAAAAGACAGTACGAAAAGGAGGATACAGAGAGACACGCTACAATGACATCCGAGAACAAGGGTCCATTCGAATGGCTGTCGGGCGGTCTGATCTTTGGCAAGAAGGGTGGCATTGAAGGCGTGGACTCGTGCAAAGATGTGGGAGCCTTGATTACAGGCATGGACGAGAATCTCAAGGAGATTTGTCTTCAGCAAGAGTCGTCGGCAGAAGCGGCAAAATTTTTGGAGGCGCGGTCGTCGCGATTACGATTTTTGCTGTACGAAGAGCGGCGCATTACGTCCTCCCAGGAAAGTCGTCGGAGTTCTCCGGCTGTGGCAGGAGCCACCGTGGGCGCGTTGACGGGAGACTCCATGTCTCATTTGGTGCCTCGGTTATTGGACAATCTGGGAGCGCTGCCCTTTGAAAGTCGCAAACACGTGGCTTCCATTGTCAATTACCTTCTTGTGTGTGGATTGGAAGGATCGGACGGTCACCTCTATCAACCCCTTATGAATTCCTTTCGAGACTACGTCGCATCACGATACGATGAAATTATTTCCACGCTCGTCAAAGGACACGACTGTGAATTGCACGGCGGACAAGCCGATTGTTCACTCCATTTTGGATCCATGTTACGGTCCTGTCTACGGCATGTAGCGCTCTATCAACAACTGACCATCACCACCGAACGAACACAACGCTTTGTCTTTCCATTTCTTGATAAATACGTTCATTTGCCTAATTTTGATGTCTCCAGTGATGCCATGGAGACGCTACGGATCATCTTTACCGGATCTTCTTCTTCCGGGGCTACTGCGCATCAACACGACGAACAAACGCAACAAGCCATGGCGGAAATTGCCGCAAACTTTTTGACCAGAGATTATGACGCCATTTGGGTGCAACGATTCCCTCTGCTCTTGACCGAAACGGCAAATTACATGACACGACGAATGGCTCTCCAAATCTTATCCACAGTCTTGTTGACACGGTCCAATTATGCCGTCATGATCAAATACGTGGCCGAACGGAGGAATTTAGTGCTCGTCATGAAGCTATTGCGAGATACATCGCCTCATATCACTCTCGATGCCTTTCACGTCTTTAAAGTATTCGTGGCAAACCCCAACAAACCACCCGAAATCATCAAGATTCTCAAGGACAATAAAGAAAAACTGTGTCGCTATCTCGAAACGCTACACAAGGATAGAGAAGAAGCCGATACACAGTTTCGAGATGAAAAGGCACTCATCATTGCCACAATAGAAGGGCTGTGACAGACCTATAACAACAACAATATATATGCAGGAATCGTGTGTCTAGATAGGTAGATATTATCTTATGCATACAATTCTAGAATTATTTAGAGAAGGAGCATGAGTTCAGGTACCGTATACATCTGCAACGGATGTAATGTTTTTGATTATGCGGATGATCCTGTGCGAATGCCTCGAGGGAGCTTGGTGAATCGAATCAAAAGCTAGAGGTGATGAATGCTCCTCAGGAGAAGAGGCTGACGAATCATTGTCGAGGAGAAAATGCTCCTTTCGAGGTATTCTCTTGCCAACCATTGCTATTCTTGGTAAGCAATGGCTTCCTGTTACCGTGGTCAAAGCTCACTCGAAGTTGGCCACTACCGGTATGATCTAACTTCACCGTGTAAATACAATGCAGCGATACTAGTATCTATGGAAAAGTCTACAGACCCGAGATTCGATTCGTCCCGATTAGAGTTCCCGTTCGCATTCCTAGCTTGCCACTTCAATGCCCCGTTGCAAATCAGCCAGGTCCAGCACTCGTCTCATTAATTATTCTTCAAACGTATTCAATCTGATACATTGTCACGTGCTTGCGAAGAACAAAGCCAAACCGAAGGGCACTGAATGCGTAAATAAAGAAAATAAAAGCCAGCGTAGCACTTCCTTTCGTCTGCGTTTGAAGAACGGCTTTCACATCATCCATACTCCACTCGGGGCACTTGGGTCTCAATGGATACTGACCATCACAATTGGAGCAGCTGTCAGCAGTATCCACACCACAGGCAATCTCATGCTTTTGGGGTCTAGAGATTGGAATCTCCACCAACGCTGCAGAATAGGATGTGCTCGCCACAAATACCACCGTCAATATGAAACAGGTCACTGCCATGAAGAAGATAAACACAATCACTGACACATGCTTGTATCGTTTGTCGCGACTGCTGAGGATGGAGAATGTGGATATAAACCAAGCCAAAAGCGCCGTGATCAAAAAGAGGACTCCACATGTCATGTACGCCGAGCCGACCCAGGAATATGTAGAACCAGCTTGTACGCTAAGAACAGATGACGGAGAGTAGCGGAAGACGGCCCCCACAACCGAACAACCCATGAAAGGGAGAGACAGCCATGCGGGAACGTTGCTTTCTCTCGATTTCTGAACCATGGGTCGTGAAATGATTCGTTCTAGAGTGTTCACAATGAGAAGAAGCTGAAAACGCAGCAGAAAGAGTGACTTTGAGCAAAGACTGACATCAAGACCCCACCGAGCAAGCAGCCTGCTTTGAACGACGAACTTACAATGGCAATCAAGATGAAGCCCCATGCCAGATTTCCATTGTAGTAAAAGTTCATAAGGTCCTCCACTTCGAGCTGGGCCGCATCTCTTATTGCAGTGCAATTTGTCGCCTGATAGTTTACCAAGCACCATTCGGTTTCATTACAGCTGGTAGCTTCCTGGCCACATCCAGGAACCATGCAAAGTGTCCCAGCTGTTCCCGGTTCACAGTACGTCTCTCTGAACCAAGCCATACTGGGTACTCTCCACCAGTGCTTCACCCACACATGCGTAACACCATAGAAGTCGAACAAACTTGCAACGAAGAAGACTTGAAATGGGATCAAATACAAGAGGACTATCCAAATGGAGAAAGGAAAACACGATTAAGGCACTGCATCATGATGCAATTCACGAGGGAGCACAGTAGACAGGCTTACCCCAAAGATACCTAATGGCCCCGACAAGGTTAACCACTTGAATGACTTTGAGAGTGACAAGATTGGTTATGAAGATGACAGTACCTAGAGATTGTTTCAAACCGAGTGAAGGTGAGCAATGGCGTTGCCGGTGGTACCGGCATTGAACGGTATGAAAGGCATTCAGACACTTACCAAAGAAACCGACGCTGTGAATGATTGGAATTGTGAGATTGGAATTGTTAGACAATCAGATCAGACGCTCGTTGTTTTGATGATGGTCGCATTCTCTTACCTATACATAGCGCCCGTCAGACTCCACAAGTTGGGTTCCATTCCCTTGGTAAAACCGTATTCATCATCTTGCTCGTGATCAGAAGGCGGGATAAGCATGATAATGACCAACCAAGATGTTGCCACCATTTGTCCCAGGGCAAAGAATGCACTCATGATATTCAGACGCGTCAAAACAGTTCTATCTGTGGCCGAAACGGGTATTGGAAAGCACCAAAAACACGGAGCATACCGCACAACAGCCGAGGCAATTCTATTCAACCTAATGCACCTCCAGTCCTGCAACGCAGATCAAGCATGGTGTGAGAAAACAAATCAATGAGATGATGGAAATGTCCCAGCTTCTGGCTTTACTTACCGGTGCTGATACGCCGCAACATTTGAATGGTGCATCATCATCATAGGAGGATACAGATCCGTGAAGGCCGTCGTCATCGTCGTCGTATTCATCACTGAAATTGCTTAATTCCGCAACTGAGCCCTGCATCACCGAACCCGTTAAGTGCCTTCCAGAGAGGGAAGAACCCTGCTTTTGTAACCTAGGTGGTTTATTGGTTTGGCTTCCCGATCCATCTTCCATTCCCACCCCCAATACGTTTGCATCATAGGAATCACTGCTGTCACTGAGTGCCGCTCCATTCTCTCTTCTCTCGCCTGCCCCAGCATTACTCATACCGGTACCGTCATCCGAGAATTCTTCCAGCTGCAGATTTTCCAGTCCAATTTTCACTTGTTGCACAAGATCTTTCGGACCATAGATGGATCGCTTGGCGCCGTCCTGAGTAGTGGCACTGTGGCTGCTGGTGGAGGACATCATTTCGGTTTTTCTTCGGACGGCTGGGGCTGTTCCCCCCTTGACCAACAACCCACTGGCATTTCCTTGCAGCGTAAAAGACTGACTACGAGTCCGTACTTGGGTATTGCTTGACCGTGCATTGCTTGACCGTGCGCTGCCATCCTTGGTCATGTTGCTCACACTCTCAGACAGCAGATCGAACGCAGAGACTGCATGGCGGTCAATGTTGGTGCCTTCATTTGGTTCGGGGGCATCATCAATGGCCTGCAGGGATGTTTGACGATAGACAACTCCATACTTGGAGACATTTTCCACCGTCGGAGAGGATCTCATCTCACGAGAGCTTGACGATTTCTTCATGTTCTTCTTCATGTTGCTGCACTTTGAAGCGTCGCCGCCTTCCTTTGGTTGATGTTACGGAGTTGCGGATTGATTTTGCCGTTGTTTGTCTCCATTGCATCTAGTTTCTCCCTTACAATGCGGTACCAAAAGGCATAACTAAACTGTGGTATCTGAAACAAGACATTTTTATTTAAACATCGTGGTGTGGGAACGTGGATACCTTGCTCGGTTTGGGCGTGCCCTTGCCCTCCTCTCGAAAACCCAACAACTTCGTTTGAACGTCTCGTCTCCCCCGAACGCCGATTGTGCAGTTAGGTGGGCATACTGCCACTTCGAGAACAATTGACTCTGTGTCACAGAAATTTCACAGAAATTGGTCTAATGTCGACCTCAGTACAAAAGCTACGGCCGTGAAATCAATTTCTGTGTCATGAAAATCAAGGAGCCGAGGTCTTTAAATAAAATGGGCTCGTGACTCCTTGAGTCATGCACAGAAACTGGTTCCTCGGTTGCTTCCTCCATTTTACTTAGAGGTCGTGCTCCGATTTCTGTTACATGAAAATGTTGCCCCTTTTAATTAAGCACAAAAATGGTGTTCTCATCCTTGAGTCAATTGTTTTCGAAGTGGTAGTATCTGCGCTCGTCTTATGATTCGCGTTAACTGTTGTTTAACTCTATCACAGATGCTGCATCGTGTTCTGTTCGTGATTGAAGTTCAAGTGTTTACCGGGGTGTGTCTTGTTGCAGGGTATGGCGAAGCTCCGGTTCGCCCAAAGCAAAGAAGGGGGAAAAAAGAGGGGGGAGGGCAGACTACCCAGTCATATCTACCCTATATCCCCCAGTCTCTCAGACGTCCCAACACTAATTGTAACACCCCAAATAGTTCCCCTTGAAAACGTCACAAACAACTTTTAAAAAATCTATACTGTATTTACCACGGTGCGTTGTGGAAACCAAATTTTCTTGAGTCTTGGTGGCAGGTTCGAAACTTCGTTCGCGCCACCCGGGCTATCCCTAGCCCTCAATTTGTTTTGATTGATTCTGAGAGTTTCGAAACTGACACCACTCTCACAAAGAGAGCCAATGACAAGATAAGTGTTACTACTACACCGGCCGCTACCACAACCAATAGAAAGCCCTATGGGCCTGCACAAGAGGCGTTCATAAAGAAGACAAGGGAATCCATTACCAATGACAGTCGAGCATTCTTCAAGTCTAACAAGTGGTTCAGTGTCATGCCCAGCGGAGGAAGATTCAACAGTAATCTCATGCACAAAGACGCAAGAAAGTCCATCGTGGAATCCTTTTACGTTCGACCTGTTGCTGTTTGGGTACCGCACTTGCACTTCAAGGGGCACATTCCATCGTGTCTTCACTGCAAAAAGGACACTTATGTGGATATAAACAAGTGCCGCTGGCAGAATTCTTCTCTACGGTGTCCACTGCAACAAATATCTCGACACAATGCTGTACTATTGCGGTCTCTGTACTAGACGTTTCACTGAATACAACAAGAAGAGCATGCAACTGGACGCGGATGTCTACAATTCATTCTTCAACTTCTATCTGGGGAATGGCTATGCGGTGGATGAGGAATTATACAGTCACATCGTTCTATCTGCAGCTAACAAGTGCACATCAGAGATCGCAAGAAGGCTGAAACAGAGTGCGTACAGGGGCTACTATTCAGATTACGAGTTATACCTATCTGCAGTTGGTGGAGAAAAGATTAATTACAAACCAAAGAAGAAGAGACAGAGAACGCTGGATGAGTTTGCTGTACCAAGAACTGATGATCCCAGAACCAAAGAACTCCAGTCAGCTAAGAACCAGAAACAGATGGTGGTGACACGGCTCCGCCTTGATCTCGCACACAACAGAACCTGCCTCAACAAAGACCTCCAGTTCCGGCATCTTGTTGGTGACAAGAGCGACAGGAATAAGTTTGGGGACCAGAACATTCTGAAGGGAATTGGAAAGACAAAGTTGCGCAAATTGATTAATGCAGACATTCACTCTGCCAAACAGCTGGAAGCAGTGGATCCAGATGATTATCCCTCCCCACTCAAGCGATTGCTCCCTGGATGACAGCGGAAGGTGGAGATGTATTATCAGAAATACCGTGACCGGGTGGAAGAATTAGAAGCTGAACTTGCTCCAGCAGAGGCATCCCTGGCTTTAGCAATAGAGAAACTGGCAGAATATGTGAGTGACAATGCAGAAGAAGAACCCGTGGAAGAGACACCTGATGAAGCCGCCAATAAGCCTCCTCTGTTCTCCAGTTTCGATGACAAGCAGGGGTACAATGGGAAATTCATCAGCCGGCATTACATTAACTGCATTGTCAACACCGTCTTCCAGCACAGGAAAGAGTTCATCGAGAGCAAAATGAAAGGACTCACTGCAGAAGTGCTGAAGGTCGATTTCAACTATAAACTGGCATCCAAGATTCGTGTCTGGACAGGCCGTGGAAAGAGTTTCTGCCCCTTCAGGTGCATCGTGACAGTTCACAATGAAGATGGACTGACAGTTTTGTGGAAAGCGCTCAAATACAGCGAGTCTTTTTCAGAGATTGAGCAAGATCTTGAGAGGTTACGGCAGAGATTGAATCGAAATGCAGAGGCGAAAGAGAAGAAGCGAAGAATTGAGGGTCTTCGCGATTTACTCCCAGAAGGTGCCCCTCTTCCACCTGGTACTGAGGAACCGGTGATTGCACCAATCGAAGCAGTCAAATTGGTGTATGTAGACAACTGTTGTCAAGTATACTGCAATACACGGCTCTAGCTATTCGCGACTGATCTAGATAGGGTCTGAGTTGACTCATGACGTAGTCCTTCGTGAATAGTCATTGAGACAGGGTTCTCAATGACCGCTCTTAGTCATACTAGGTTGATGATGAAACATCGCTCTAGATATTTAGCAGCGTGGAGTACTTCCACGCTACTAGATAAATGCTAGACGAATCTTCACGCGTTCCGTTTTTGGATCGTGGAGTGAGTAGGATTGCTACCGCAACCTACTCTTATCACACTCTACAGTCTCCCGCGGAGTTCAGATCTACGATCCTTTGGTTGTGGATCTCTCTCGTTGATTAGTTTCATAGCTTTCTAATCCTCTCATAACTTTCATTCTTCAAACTCAAACACTCGAAAGATCTTTACACTAGCTTTTTAGCGTATGGCATTTTGTTAACAAACACAATAGCTTCAGCTACCCTCAACCTATTCCTCACCATGAAGATTGCCAAAGACGCTTACACCAGCTTCGAGTCTAAGCTCGCGACAAACCAATCCTTCCTCTCATCGACCTCGACGATTAATGCGAAATCGACGATTCTCGCTCTACCACCTACAAACTTCGCACTGTTCCAGCAGATGCTAACAGCGCAAGTACACCTTCAAGGTCCAAATCATCAATGGATCTGAAACTCCAGTCAGACCATCAAGTGGGCTGGACGCATGAGAAGGTCTTCGTTGGCTCGCCATTGCTTCGCCTACCGAAAACATAACCTCCTCAGGGAGATGACTTTTAGCTCTGCCAAGAGCAGTTCGAATCTAGCTGTGCAGGCCACCGTGAACTACGTTGGAATGCCTTCGCCAGATTTGCAGTCAACGGCATTCCTCCACGCGACATACGTGGGGTGAAGAGAAGCCACTTTCCAACACGTTTCCGAATGCCTGGGACGGACAAGCTCAGCCTGCTTTGGACGACTCTGACATTACGTTGGCATAAATGCCTGTGTCGAAGCGGTCTGTCCCTACAAGGCTCTTGAAAAGCAGAAACGCTTCATGCGCCGCAAGATGCGTTAGCCTGCTGATATGTCTACTCGGGCTTATGTCAACAACCTCAGTCGGATGAACACCGATGAACTTCCTCGTCTACCCCTTTTGGACCCAACCAAACGTTGAACCATGACGAAAGTCATTGACATTGTTTGTCATGGAATTCCACGCTCGTGGATGAAGAAGATGACGAACACGACTTCGATCCTTTCTCACTCCTATCGGAGAAACCATTGATTCTGCGAACGCATGGAATCCTCCGAAGACTTTGACAAGGGCGGTGATGCCAGCAAGCTCCTTCGAAGAAGAAAACAGCAAGAAGTACAAGTCTACTCGCAACAACGATTACTCTTCCAAGAACGAAGAAAAATGGTGTGACTACACGAGTCCAGCACTCACAAACCTGCTGACTGCATGACTCGAAGAAGCTTCAAGGCAAAGTCTCAGTCCTCGTCTGATAAAGATAACAAGCCAGCGTACAACAAGAACAAGACTTGGAAACGACAGTCCGACGACGCCAAGACTACACAAGAAGGAACTCTCCGTCCTCATGAAGAAAGTTTCCAACGCTGCGTCAAGGCTGATCGCAAGAGAAAAGCGAATGCAACCATGTTGCCAAGCGCAAGTTCAGACAACTTCGACAACGAGGACGACTCATCTGTTGGATTCCATCAACATGATGGACAAAAAAATGGTTGCTGTTGACAAGGCGCTGCCGAATTCGACTTCAATCATTCGGATGGAGAGATCTCCGTCTGAGGATTAGGCCAGGATGATGATTCAAGGAACCTGTTCCGATTTTCTCATACCTAAGTGATGAAGATATTCTCACTAAATATAACAAGATTTGTTTGCAACTAACGAAGGTCTACGGCAAATTAGATAATTGCCTAGCAACTACTCCACTAGACGCTGACGATCTGTTCCAGCATCGTTACTTCGTCCATTGGCCAATCAACTCATCAACGTCGCAAGACAAGAGACTGAACTATCGTCTACATTAGATTTAACAGACGAAAGAAGGGAAACAAAAAACCCGTTACACTCTGTTGCTACTGGATACAGGAGCATCGGAACTTTAATTACTCAAACTCATGCTTAAGAGTTTACTCATGAAGAATCATGGGGGCGTCCAAACATATACGGACTGCTTCTATGAAAGAACTTGACCCCTCACGAAGTGTAAGGGCACACTCGCGATTCCTGAGTTCCACGATGATAGAATTATCAAATGGAATTTACACGTCACCAAGAACTTGGGGCGCAAGACATGATCATAGGTCAAGACACTCTCTCACCTAAGAATCAAGTTTGATTTCACTACCATGTCATTGGGGTGGAAACAACGCATTTTTCCCGGCGAAAGATGGCAATACCAATAGAAAGGAGAACTTCTCATTTCCCGATCTGCAGCTGTCAGCGACAATGCAGATGTCTCAAAGAATCTTGATACGACAACGACAAATAACTTAGGCAATTGCGAGTCGAAACGTTAAAAAGGAGAAGCAAGAACTGCCTCATGCTTTCCAACCAAGTGCTTCGACCCAGTCGAGGTACTTTGGAGAGTTGCGAATGGACGAATACGAAGAGAACTTCGTCCCGACTTTAAATCCTATTATCTAGGCTCACCCTACTCCACGGGTCCATACCAACACTCTTTAAGAAGGAGGTTGAACGTCTCTGCGAGGCAGGGGACTCAAGAAGTTAATCGTTCCAAGTGGGCGGCCAACTATCATTCCCAAGAAAGAGGGATCTGTTCGATTCATCTCTGATTTTCGGGACCGAACAAACGGATCAAGCGAAGCCTTATCCTATCCCAAAATACAGGACATGCTCTTGACCCTAGATGATTCAAGTGCGTACTAGACTAGACTGAACACGGGACACTACCACATCGAGCTGTCACCTCACTCGAAGCAAACTTACCATTGCACTCCCGAGGGAAAGACGAGTACCAGGGTTGCCAATGGGCCTATGTAATAGTCCGACATCTTCCAAAAGAAGATGAAACACGCATGCATGACTTTGAAAATGTCGTGCATACATTGATGATCAACTCATCCTAACGAGTCGATCTAGCGATCGCGCTGAATAGTTAGATGAAGTATTCCAAAGACTTCAAGAAGTCGGATTGAAATCAAACCTACCAAGGCCTTCCTCGAAGAGGAAGAACTGTGTATCTAGACAATTGGACTACTCGAGAAGGAGCCAACCCTTAACTAAAAGATAATATGATGCATCCAGCTATCGCTCTTCCTACAAACAGGAAGGAACTTCGTAGATTCATTGGACAATGAACTACAAGGGCTGCTCCAAGACAGCAGACGAATACCATCGTTCTGAAACAACGTGGGTTACCCAGTATCAATGACGGTTGTCATGGACAGAGAACGTGAGTCCGCGCAGAGGTCGAGAAGACTCTCCGGGATGAACATGGACTCGTCGCAAGTTCACGCGCGTAATCGTGACAAGACTCACCACATCCGTTTCAAAGCAAACCGGAAATACATTAAGGAACGTCGCCAACGACTTACCAGAAAAACACGATAAGGAGAACACGGCACGTGTCCCTCATCAACACCTGTCAACGATACTATGATGATTCATCAGTATCAGAACCGTTAGTACGGTCAGCCAAAGCACAAGTCCTTACCACACAGACCGATCAATAAAATGGCACTGTACGGCTCCGACTACTACCGCCATGCGGCACAGTCTACCAGACTTGGAACATAAGGTATTTACACCATACAAGGCCTGATCCCTTGTAGGATTGCCATCGTGCGACGCACATGGCTACATCCAATCTCCGGAGAGTGCCCCGCACTTTAATTCATATGTTCTCCTTGTCCGACTGATGTCGTGCCTTCCGTGACCCTTGTCAGGGCGAATGCAATACACGGCTCTAGCCTTATTCGCGACTCGATCCTAGATAGGGTCTGAGTTCGACTCATGACGTTAGTCCTTCGCGAATAGTCATTGGAGACAGGGTTCTCAATGACCGCTCTAGTCATACTAGGTTGATGATGAAACATCGCTCTAGATATTTAGCCAGCGTGGAGTACTTCCACGCTACTAGATAAATGCTAGACGAATCTTCCACGCGTTCCGTTTTTGGATCGTGGAGTGAGTAGGATTGCTACCCGCAACCTACTCTATCACACTCTACAGTCTCCCGCGGGAGTTTCAGATCTACGATCCTTTGTTGTGGATCTCTCTCGTTGATTAGTTTTCATTAGCTTTCTAATCCTCTTCTCATAACTTTCATTCTCTCAAACTCAAAACACTCGAAAGATCTTTACACTAGCTTTTAGCGTAGTGCAATACCGGACAGTGAAAAGGATGTTTCCAGAGGCCATGATAAAGTTGGACCCTTTCCACTGGCTCAAACGATGGAATGCTGTGGTGATGGACTCAAGCTCTGCTCAGGGCGGTATATTCAGAGGTCTGTTGAGCCGCGCCTTGTTCAATGTGGAGCCTGCAGAGTATGAGAGAGCCAAGCAACATGTTGCCTCCAAGAAAGGGTGGGAGCCAGTCCACAAGGAGATAATGGCAGAGGCCAATGCTGTCATACCAGAACCATCCATGCTACGAAAAAATGTGGAGGCAGTGCTCAAGTATGTGAGAGCGAAGGATGCAGAAACTGAATTGACTTTGGCGACCCGTCAAGCAACCAACATGGCAGATGAGGACAATGACCAACTTTCCCCAAAGCTTTTCCTCAAAAAGGGTACTGCAGTTCGTGACACTATCAAGTGCAATACACGGCTCTTAGCCTTATTCGCGACTCGATCCTAGATAGGGTTTGAGTTCGACTCATGACGTAGTCATTCGCGAATAGTCATTGAGACAGGGTTCTCATGACTGCTAGTCATACTAGGTTGTCGATGAAACATCGCTCTAGATATTTAGCCGGCGTGGAAAGCTTCCACGCTACTAGACAGCTACTAGCTGAAGTTTCCACGTGTTCCGGAAATGGACCATGGAGTACGTAGAGTTATTGCCATAACCTACGATAAAACACTTCGAGGCCTCCCGCGGGAGACCAACTTCAATGAGCTTCACAACGATCTCTCTCATGGATTAGTTTTCGTAGCTTTCTAATCTCTCTCATAACTTTCATTCTCTCAAACTCAAAACACTCGAAAGATCTTTACACTGCCTAGCTTTTAGCGTAGTGCACAAGCAACTATTCACTTATATTGACAAGAATTGTTTAAGCGACCCATCTCATGTAAAGATGCACCGACGAAACCCAGTAACAGGTATTACTTATCTGGTAAGAGGCACCAACACCAACGAGCGAGACAACATGGACTTGGCACACAACATTTTGGTGGCTACATGTATGGTAAGTTCCATTCGCAGTTGTCATTGCTGTGTACCGGCAGGTTTGTTAACTCACTCTTCAATTTCCACTGAAACATTTTTGCCAGGTATCCATCTCGCCGATCGCTTAATGACATGTTTCTTTGAAGAAAGGAACCATCGAAAAGCTGTCACCCGATGTGGCGATAAGGACTATGGGACAGTGGAAACAGAAAGACTGCTTCTGATCAATTCGATGGCCAAAAAGGTTGGTTACAGCAATGATGATCTTCCATTTAAAGGAGCGAGTGCCCCAACAGTGGATAATGGTGGTCCAGAGGAGCAAATGGGCTTTTCTTACAAGGTGGCCGAAGACGTGCATGATGTGTCTAATCCTACTGTTGGCGATACTGAATATCTGGATGAAACCATCACTGGAAACGGCGATGAACCAGTCAACCCAAGAGATAACAGTGCTGTACCCCAGCCGTGTTGACAATGGTGATGTACCGGTTGAAGTTGACCATGAAGATGGGGGTACCACCGATGGCCAAACAGATGACCACTTAGACAATCTGGCGGAGGAAGCAAGAGTGAGAGAAGCTGACGCTTTAAATAGACAGGAGATATATCGAGAGCTGGCAAGGTTACTGCCAGAAACAAGTGGACGAATTTCAACTCTGGAAGCCTTCACTCAGCTCAGCAATAAACAACCGTGGATACCTTTTCGCTACCCTGACAGCACAAGGCCGGCAACTCCACTCGATAGAGAAGAAGAGCGACTGTTCACTCTGGAACATGTCAATTACAATGCAATACACGGCTCTTAGCCTTATTCGCGACTCGATCCTAGATAGGGTTTGAGTTCGACTCATGACGTAGTCCTTCGCGAATAGTCATTGAGACAGGGTTCTCATGACTGCTAGTCATACTTGGTTGTCGATGAAACATCGCTCTAGATATTTAGCCGGCGTGGAAAGCTTTCACGCTACTAGATAGCTACTAGCTGAAGTTTCCACGTGTTCCAGAAATGGACCGTGGAGTACGTAGAGTTATTACCATAACCTACGATATCGCACTTCGAGGCCTCCCGCGGGAGACCAACTTCAATGAGCTTCACAACGATCTCTCTCACGGATTAGTTTTCGTAGCTTTCTAATCTCTCTCATAACTTTCATTCTCTCAAACTCAAAACACTCGAAAGATCTGTACACTAGCTTTTAGTGTAGTGCATTTTGTTAACAAACACAATAGCTTTCAGCTACCCTCAACCTATTCCTTCACCATGAAGATTGCTCAAGGAAAGCATGCGTTCAGCAACTACGAGAAACAGTTGCGTGACAAACCCATTCTTCCTCTCGTCGACAATGACGAAGACAACGAGGTCGACGACACTCGTGCAACCACCTACAAACTTCGCACCATTCCTGCAGACGCAAATAGTGCCAAGTACACTTTCAAGGTAGCCATCATCAATGGCTCCAACTCTCCACGTGAGACCATCAAGTGGGCACGAATGTGGACAAGGTCTTCGTTGGACTCAACTTGCTATGCCACGACAAACATCGCTTCTCAAGGAGATGACTCCACTCTGCAAAGAGTGCCTATGAAGCTGGGTGTGTGTTGAGGAAATATACCTGACACCTCTTTACTATTGACTCGTGTATTAAACATCAAGTCCGGTTCGCATGCATATCATGATGCAAGGAACCGAGGGAGTTTTAGGTCTAAAGTGTTACGGGGGTCCTTATATCCAATTCAATCACAAGAATTGCTATGCACCACCAGAAAAACCTCACTTTTGCTTTAAGTTAATCTAAAACCAAATTACTCCCCAATAAGCTGCAGTTCAACACTGTAAAGCAAAAGGCCATCTCGAGTTACTACCGATCTCGAGACTGATATCAAGGTAACAAAGTCAAAGTGTATTGACATCAAGTTCAATTGACTTGAAGTGAGTTAACACCGGCAACAGAGAAGAGGTGCGCAGAATCAGGCTCTAGCTACACTATAAAGGATACCAAACAGCTTTAACAGAGGAAAAGAGACAATTCCGCGCGGTAAGCACGATTGACTGATAATCCCATTGTCGATCCTCCTACAGTTTCCGGCCGGAACTACGGACATCCAAGGGTACCAGTGAATCAAGCACGTTGAACTGAACGAGTTCTCTATTGACCGCGAGGAAATCCGGCTCTTATTCATTGAGTTGAAGCCGATTACGTCATCGCGCGGGATTTTCGATCACAAATCGCTCGAGCAAGAGGCCATCTACGACGTTCAAGCTACTGATCGAACCGTTCGAGATAGCTAAGGAGACCAATACAAAGGAAGTTGCGGAACACGACGACAGTGCTCTGGATATCCTTGGGAGCGTCTAACTCCAAGAATTGACCGAGATACGTTTAATCGTGTCATCGGTGCTTGTGAGCTTTGAAAACAAAAATCCCGGTAACGACACAGAGCTTTGAAACTCCTCACGAGAGCTATTCCAGCAACTGTAACTCACTCATTGCACTAATCTAACATCCATACAAGGTCCTGCAGCAAGAAAGCAGAGACAGGAGACCGACAGAGGCAGTTCGCTACTACCCAAGGCTCCACAGAAGAACATACCACGTTTTACGTGAGCTGTCAAAGACAGAGGCTATCCAGCCACCAACAGGTGCACCAAGAGTGTACCAAAAAGAGTGTCCCACCTTGGTGGTTGTCCATCACAGGACGGACATAGATGCAATCCAATCGCCTGGGCTTCATGGAATTGAGCTTGTCTGGTTCGTTGGAAGCGAGACAATAGCTCCCAAAAGCGTACTGAATATCTTTGTAGGTTGTGGTCCGACCCTCCAGAATCTGCCTGGGAGGATACAATTTGGAGATTCCATCAAGCTCGGGGAAGAGGTTGAGTTTACAGTTAACATCGTACGCCAATTCCACAATCATCACCTTTGGCATCACCATGAACTGGGTTGAATGCCAGGCTGCGCGGATGCGCTCCCTTCAAGGTTCGGATGTTGCGCTCGGCGGGACCACTGTGAGTCTGAGCCGCTCCATGGTTGAGCTTGAGCTCCATGCCGTTCTTGACAGTATCCATCAAGCTCTTGAACTCCAGGTCGCACTGGATTTCTGTAATCTTGAAATCATTATTTCCCTACCGATCAAAAATCTTGTCAATGGCGCCATAGAATGATTTTCCCTTCCTGTTGGCCAGGTAGGCTGATTCGCGATGTCGGATTTGCAAGTCGGTGAATTCTAGAAAAGCAATCTCACAGACATAAAAAAAATCCATGCATCCGGTCAAGAACATGTGTGGTGCCACAAGCTCATCCGGAACAGTATGAATACTGTCGGTCACTGCTGGTGGGCGTCTGCGTGTAGTAGAGCCCTTGGCCTTGCCATGTCGCTCCCGAAAAATAATTCGGCGCGATCGATATCCTCCAACTTGACGGGACAGTCGCGCATTTGACCAGTCCTGATCATGTTCCGGTAGCCCTCCAAAGATGAGCGCTGGAGGTTGTGGTACAGATTACTTGCGAGAAATGCACCCTTGCCTTGCTTCTTGGTAAAGCATTCGAGGTTGCCTTTCACCGTCTGGACCAAATTCTGGAAACTCTCGGTTGAAAACTGGTTGAGTGGGGCCATGTTATCCAGCATGTCTTGCTCAATCAACACACCATACAGACCTTTGGCAGTCCTACCATACCTGGTATGGATCACAACAATAAAAGAGAAGAACACCGTTAGTGGTAGATGGCGGCGTCGACTCTTGAGTCCATGAGGACATAGAATCCATCCTGTGCCCTGACGCAGTCATCACCAACAAGAGACAAAGCGTTTATATTGTCTATGCCTCCTGGATTGGAAAAACCATTGCCGTAAGGGGTGTCGCTTTCTTGGGTAAGCTTGGTGTTTCCAACATTGGTGGCCATCTCGATCGGTCTGGGAGATAGCCGCTTTCGGACAATCATGTCCTGGTTAATGACAGTTCGGATTGAACTGCCACTGTTGAGATACACTTTGTTGGCTCCATCAGGGATGAGGTTCTTGACCCACACTCCTGCAAGATTTGGCTCTGCAACTCCTGTGAGTTCGGCATCTGCCACTCCTGGGAACTCAAACGCAAATTGATGGTGCTGTTCTTCGACTGATAGTGAGTCTTAGTCTTGGAAATCTTCATACAGTTGCCTCGCTGATTCTCCCTCTGACGCCGGCTGGGTCCACGTTACAAGCAACGAAATTCAATCTCTGTAAATATACTAGAAAGCTGTAGTCGGAACAGGCAGCTCTGGATCATCGTCTTGGGCAATCCGAGGGATCACTCCTTCACATGGATTTGTGTGGAAGACGGTGTCATGGAAGGCAGAACGACTCACAATTATATTATGGTTTTCATTATACCGCTGAAGGATAAGGTCGGATCCGATGATTACACCGTCAGGACCTCCCTCGGCAAGCTGATCATGGCCGTAGCCAGAGTGATAGCTTTCTTCGGATGATGTCTCATCATGCCTCCACTCCTCTGCATAAAGCGGGGTGCCTCCAAGGAAAACGGTAGCGAATGCTCCCCAGTCGATGGAAGCTTCCGGCTCCATGTCGGTGGTTGAATCATCTCTGCCCATCCAGGGCGGGACTCCATCGACTTGATGGATGCTGGAAGTGGAGAACTGCCAATGACCCTGCCGCCGCTGCCTGGGAGGCTTGCGCTTGACAGGGAACTCTTGAAAGTTCGACTGGCTTGTAGGAGGTGGAGGGACTCCACTGAATCCACTCCTGCTCGAAGAGTCTACAGCTGGAGCTGGAGCTGGCGCCGTCACCACTGTGGTGGCACTCCTTGGAGTAGCTGAATCTGGTGTTGGTGATACTGTGGCATGAAGGACTTCTTCATGCCATTGAACTTGTTGATGGCCCATTCAGGCTTGGGGATCTATGACTTCACCTTGCACTGCGGAAGTTTGTGATCTGGGCTTCCACAAAAGTAGCAGGCTTCGCCTGGCTGGGACCGCTGGTAGAAGACAGCAGCTGGAGCCCTTTCTTATCTTCTTGGGATCAAAAGGAGATGGGGGGGGGATGGCTTTGGGATTGGAATATGTTTTCCGGTCCTTGGCCTTCCGCTGTTCCAGCCATTCTTTGCTTGGCTTGAACATGTCATTGGACAAAGTCTACCTGAGATGATCCAGGGTAGAAGGGAAACTGGATTTTGTCCATCCATGGCATGCTGCCTCAACGGTCTTCTTGGTAAGTCTCCTATCTTCCTTCCTGTAGGCATGGTAGCCTACGGTTGCTTTCAACCTAGCCCTTTCCGTCACTAGCACCTTTTCTTGGGCGTCGTGATCAGGTGCGGCCTTGTATTCAGCCAAACCGATGGTCCTGGCATCAATGAACTCCGTTCGACCAGGTCATACACTTGATCCACGTCGCTGTCGACCTTTCTCAAGTAGAAGTCAACTCTGTATGGTCGCCTTGCTTTTGGGAACAAGCCACTTGGATGGTCTTGATGTATTGTAGCAATGGGAACTCTTGGTTGAGCCTTGCATCACTATCAATCTGATCCTCTTGAGCAACTCAATGGGATCAGCTTGACTGCATCCTCGTAGTCTCCTAGACCTCTAAGCTTGGACTTCATGCGTCGGTACAGTATGTCACCTGGATGGTGGTTGCACCAGTCTTGAGAATGTTCTCATAGGACTCGAGTCGACTTGTCATAGATGGATGACTTTGCCTTGTACTACTAGTTCCAAAGCATCGTATTCTTGGGCTTTGGGATCAGCAAGTGATACTTGGAGTGTGGCTTGGTCGGCTTATAGGTGCCTGACTTGTCATGGTCTCAATGGCCAATGAAGCCAGTGCACATCATTCCACTCAGGCTTGATCCTTAGGTCCTGGACAATTGTGTCAGGGTCTCCTCAAAAGGATAATACCTGTGTCAGCCTGTCCATTTGGGTGGAAGAGGAACTGACGCTTGGAACTCTTGTTCTGGTTCCTGTAGCTGTTGCCTCTTCCTTGATGGCTTCTTCCTGAGGAATTGAATCCCCTACCCCCCTAGAAGGGTATCTTCCTCCACCACGACCACCTCTTCCTTGGAATCTCATGGTTGCCGTTGGTGTGTAATGCACTCTTGTGCTTGCTTGTTCCTTGGAACTAGCTTGTTGTTCTTGTGTGTGATACTCCCGCAGGAAGGATCTCACGTTGAATAGCACTGCTGCGTGACTATTCAAAAAGCTTGCTTGTTGGCTGGATAGCCTTC
>CAICTM010000294.1:0-79805 GCA_903772945.1 Seminavis robusta
CCCGTGATATAGAGCCACCATCACACGCTCGCACACACGCGCGCTCTATTATCAACTAGCATCATTTATAGTCTTGAGGGCTTTAGACGGGTTTGACTCACACAATATATTACGCACACTAGTTTGTTCGTCTATATGGGGGGAGTATTCGCACTATGGTATTGTGTAGTGAACACACTTGTCTACAGCACGAATGGGGCGATATTGTGTGTCAGAGCGAGTCACGGAGACTGTCTCTGAGCGCAACACCATCGCGATCATCACGAGCGCCGTCGCGTTCTTCATACGAGAGGCTACAAAACGCCAAACACACCAGCTAGACAGTATTCAGCAGCAGAGATTCCGTGTAGGTGCAGCGAGCCTCGCAGGGAGTGGAAGCCTGGGATTACTAGAGATCGCGTTTAGCCTAGTTGCTGTGTCAACACCCTGTAAATACTGTCTTTAGCACGAGTGATGTGCAGACTTATGCGCTTGGGACATGAGAGGTGGAGTCGGGACCAGAGTGACTGTGCGCTCGTGTGTGTGTGTGTATGTATGATGCGCCTTTCCGAGAGGAGTCGGTATTTGAGTAGCTTACAGCCATTAGTCCATTCAATGATTCACTACCCGATATTACAATGGATCATTGATTGATTTAGAGTCTGGGGTCGAAATTATTCGTGAGGCGCTCTGGCTATCTTTGGTTCCTTCTAACTCCGTCTGGTTGTGGAGATAGGTTGGTTGAGTGGATTTTCTGAGAGAATTCGTGTACAAGTGGAGAAGTATTTGCTTGCCCATCTTCACTGTTTTGAATGAGGGAGAGCTGGTGCTTCTGTACTGCTGTGTTGATTCTTGTGGGGATCGTATAGGAGGTACTGTGTAGTAGCGTGATTGTTCGTTGGAAGAATGAGATGTTGTTGCCTGCCCGTGGTGGTAGTCTGCAATGAGGGATGGCGCCAAATTCTTGTTCTGTCAACGTTGAATCACCGAATATCCTTGTTGCGTAGCTTGGAAGATAGTTTCTACCGATTCACTGTGTGCGGTGAGTAGTGTAGATACTGTTCTTGCTTGGCAAACGGAAATCGAAAGGCTTGGTTCTTCTATCGGAATCATCAGTCAGTTCGATCGATCGGCCGATAGAGGTACGGATGTAGACTCGGATCTGGTAGCGTGGGAGTGGACTAGGACGTTGTTCTTGTTGTGAGAATGGACTGAGCAAAAGTAATTTGCTATGGCTGAGCAAAGGATTATCAGCTCGATGTCTTCTGAGCAAACAGAATGAATTCCTTGTCTTCGATTCGGTCGTTCGTTCTTGGAATGCCTGCTAGGATGCTCGTTGCGACTGACAATGCAGTTCCTATTCTATTCCTATGGACAGGAGTTAGATCGGGGACTATTTCTTGTGTGGCAACAGCGTCTCGATGGGAAAAACAAGACAACTCGATACTTCGAATTTTCCTGTTGTGTTTGTGGTCTTGATGTTGATGGGTGATGGCGTTTTGGATAATGACTCCTCAGTAGAAACAGTACCAGGGTATACGTGGGATGACTGGAATTCTCTGGAATAGCAATCACGTGCGTGGAATTGGTGGCTGAGGATATCTGTTGATCCAGAGCTCCGATTTGAGTGCTTCCAAGGGGAAACTTGCTTTGTAATAGTGTAATAGATAGCTTTATAATGATGGTGTTGCTTATAGTGTCTTTGTTGTTGTTGTTTATCTTTGTTATCATCTTGGTTGACAGAATCAGTGGCGGGAGTCCTGTGAGTTGGCTCCCGCTTGAAAAAGTTGATGATGTTATATCAAAAAGAAGAGAGCAGGAAGCAAATACGCCCGTGCTAACCGTCGTAGATTGAAGCTTGTTACCGTCCTTCCCAGCCGCAAGAAGCGGAAGCATAAGAGTGGTCACAATGACTCTGACTTTGCTAGTGGGTCTGACTCTGAGGAAAGTGCATGGGATCCCAGCTGTGAAAAACCAAAGAAGAAACCGAAGATGAAGAAAAGGCTGACTAAGCTATCAGATTCCGAGGATAAAGATCTCGATGTCGAGGAGGATAGCGATGAAGATCTTAATGATTTCTGCGAGGACGACTTGTGTGGCGTCTGCATGAAGCCTGGCAAGTTGATTGTCTGTGATGGTGGAGAGGTGTGTACGGGTTGTGGAAAAGCCTTTCATGTCATATGCATCCGTCGCAAAGCCGTTCCGGAAGGGGACTGGATCTGTCGAGCTTGTTCCAACAAAGCTGGAATCTCTGTTGGTATCGAAGGTCATGAGTTTGCTGCTACTGCTACTGCCCGTTCCACAACACCAGTCCGTGCCACTGCCACAGCTTCCACCTCCAGTGCCGGCATTGAGATTGTGCATATGACCACACCCTATGAAAAGAAAACGATCATGGTTAAGGGGAAGAAAGGAAAACGAGTGCCAGGCCGAATCTATGCCATGGATCGTCCCGACTCTTTCCGGCAGCAGATGGGAGCAATCCCACGTACGAAGGTGGACTTGCTCCAGAAGTATGTGGAGGGTGCTCAACGAATGGCAACACCAATCTTGAAGTCTGATTCATTCGATGAAGAGAATACATCCGGAAGCTACACAATTGCTCGTTCAAATGAATCAGATTGGCCTGATGTCATGCATATGGCTGCGAGCTATCGAGAACAGGCGGCCAATGGAGACGGGCAGAACTCAACTGGCGACATTCTTCCGACTCCTGAATTTCATTTCTTTGTCCACTCCAGATATCAGCAAGAAAAGCTAGAAAAAGTGCTTCGTGAGGGTAGCTACAAGGTTATCACCCACAATGATTACAGCACTTTCAAGGCCTCATATGCCTCAGGAGTGACAAGAACCAAGGAGCAAGAATTCATGGATGACGCCTCGGAGTAGAATCACGGTGGCCGGTTGCTTCTTTGATTCAGATATTCGGCTCGTCTATGATGATGCAATGATGCAATGATGCTCTAGCTGGCCAGAGTATGCTATGAAAAAAGCTTCTATAGTAAAGGATTATAGTCAGACTGTTTTTCCCAGCATGCTGCCGCAAATGTAACCTGCCTAGCCAACTAATGCCACCACTACGACTGTTCACTTCCTTCTGCTTCAGCACGTCGTTTGTTGATAATAAGCTGCTGTGCTCCATATTCCTTGCCTCTCTTGGTTGTCTTGCAATAGGCCAAAAACTTTCTCTTCTTCAATTCTTGATAGACATGGCCACGGAAGACACGTAAATTGAAGTGTTGATACTCTAGTCGCGAATTGTAGAGTTCAATCTTTGTCATTGAAATGTGCTTTTCTTCGTCAACATCCTTTTCGAGCAACTTTTCAGCTTCGGAACCATGCCAACGGAGCTGCCCCTGTTCGTTGTGCGTCTGTGTGGGATAAATCTTTCGATCATGCACAAGTGCATCCGCGTCTCTTTTGGATCGATTGTTTTTGTCCACCACTTTGTTTCGTAGCCGCTTCAAACGATCCGAGAAGTTTTTCCAGGGGACCTTTTCAAAAGCAGCTTCGTCTTGATAGTGCTCGAAGACATCTTTTGCTTTCATCACTTCATTATCTATGGGAATCAACCCAGCAAGCAAATCGCAATAGAGAATTCGCTTGGCATTACAGTTTCACCACTTGCTAGGGTCATCCTTCTTCTTTTTCTTGGGCGCCATCTTTGGATGCTGTTGGTTCTTGTGGTGCTGTGGTAACTGTCTACTATAGAGCTAATAGATAAGTGCTAGCTAGCTACCGTAAAGGTACCGGTACGAATGTACTACTGTAGCTAGCTAGTAGTCGAAATAACCTCCGAAGAGCGCCATTGGCGCGAATTCGCCTTGCGCGAAGCGCGCGAAGCGCGAAAAGTGCTGCGGCCGTTGAGCCACACAGGTAGCGGCCCTCAGCAGGATAGAGTGACGGACAGACAGTTTTCTATGGAAAATTTAAAAATTCAATGCTAGAGAGTGTGGGTTTGGTGCAGTTGCTCTCCGAATTCGCACTCACGCCATTCCGACACAATGAGGACTAGAGACGACTCTGCGCTTGACGAAGCTGCAACACCTGCCGCTCGTACTGGTAGGACGAGGCGCATTAGTGAGCGGAACAGGAACAGAAGCAAGAGCTCGCCGCCGGTCTCGCAGGTGGGTGTGCCCTTGGCGCGAGAGCCAGCAGGTCACGAAGAGGATTCTTCGGACGGGACGGCATATGAGGAATCGGACAAAGACGACGTTAGCTCTCTTGACGACACTTCATCGGACGAGAAGGGATCGACAGCGACCCCCATTATTCCTGGTAGCGGAAGCGTTCCTGGTAGTGGAAACGTTCGGAATAAGAATCCACTTCGCACAAACAAGAGAGGGCTCGCGTTGGCGATTCAGAAGACTTTGGCAGACGCAATTGAATCAAGAGGTGGACGCGACGCTTTCTTCGACGCAGGCACAAACAAGGCAACTCCGGGGCGTCATCAACCTCTGTTTGACATCTGCGAGCAGGATACAGATACGTACGGCGTGTCCGGATCACACAGACGAGAGCAGGTGCGATCGAAGTGTCGGTGGTGGCGTAGTTTGTCACTCGAGGAGTACCAGAAAGTGATCAAGGGCCTCGGTGTGGCACCTGCCTGCGAAAGGGAATCGCTTCCTGCGACCGGATCAAAATCTGCAAGCAAGACCAAGAGCAAGAGCGCCTCGAAATCCAGCAAGGCCAGCACTCAATCGTCATCGAAGAAGCAAAAGCAAACGCCTGTCGCTGCTGGAAAATCGCAGAGTAAGAGATCCACGCGTTCCAAGAAGGAGGTACCACCAGTTCCGGCACCAACTCCTGCTGTTCCTGCTGACTTCACCAATTACCGAGACGCGGGCTACCAGTATTCTGACAGTGAAGAAGATCCAGAGCCAACTCCTGACCCAGCTCGCAAGCTTTTTTATTCGCCAAATCAGATCACCCCAACACCAGCCAAAATGGCCAGCGTCCACAGTGGCCGTTCACGAAAGTCCAAGGCTTCCGACGAAACGATTGGTATGCATTGCTTTCTTGTCTGTGATTTTATTTGTGACCTGGTTTATTTTAACATGATGTCTTTTCATTCTCCTTTGCATGCAGGTGCCTTTCCAATTGAGGTGGACACCGAGTGTCCCGAGAACAACCTCATCGTTGATGTGGTGAAATTCACCGGATTTGATTACCGTGGAAAGGAATACAATGGGTATGACATCAGTTTTGTGGGTGACTATCGTCACTTCAAGCACGACCGCTACAAGTTTAGCATCCCAAATCCGGATACTAGTCCGCATGTCGTCTTGTTTGAGAAACCATCACGAAGCAGCATCTTCGAGCCTGATGGAAAGGACCAAGCACAATACCTTAAAGCGGAGAAAGCGGAAGCTGTCAAAAAGGGCCACAGAAAAGCCAATGAGGCCATGAAAGGAGACAAATCCCGAGACACGTTGAAGTTCCTGTTGAAGTTCCCCGATGGTGCCAAGATTACGAATGATCCTTTCCGAAGCGATACTGATCATGGTGCCAAGTACTTTGAAGGGGACCAATTCGTGATCAAATTCAAAACTGGAGACAAGGACAAAAATGACAAGGAGGTGATTGGTTGGAATTGTAGAATGTCCTACAAGGTGATCGACTTGAACTCCGGCGAGACATTCAAGGGAAGCGGGAATGCAGCAGCAAAGAAAGCTGCAGACATGATGCGTGGTATGTCGCTTGATGAAGATTTTTAGTTTCCTACCCTGTCACTAACTAGTAGCAATGGTTCTTTGTGACATCAGATTTGTCTTTTGGAAACCCGCAAGACCTCAGCAGCAGCAGCAGCAGCAGCAGCAGCGAAGAAGAGGATCCAATGGAAGACAGCTCGACAGATCCAGACAGTGTGGTGTCTGTTAAGTCGAGAAGCCCACCACCAAAAGTCGATAGCTCTGCGTCCGAAGATGGCGATTCCGTTGACTCGTCGAAGATGGAAACTTCTCCTGAGAAGGAAGAGCAAAACCTGGAGGGAGAACTCGACCCTGACGTGGTGGCCAATCTGGAAGGCATGGGATTTAGTTTGTCGGATATTCTGTGGTGTTCAACCTATGCAAATGGAAATGTTGATCTCACCCTCCACTATTTGCAGAATGGAATTCCAGAACAAGATATTGTGGCAGCACTTCAAGCAGAAACTCCGGGATCAGAGAGCGCTCCAGTCACAGAGAGCGCTCCAGTCGCGGGAGGGCCACTGGTTGTCAAGAGCTCAAAGAAATTCGAACCAGTCAACCGGAGGGAACAATTCAAGTCCAAGGCGACCAGCAAGGAGAGCCGTGTAGATGCCAAAGAAGCTATCCGCGAGAAGAAGAAATACGAGACAATCAAGAAGGCTCGCAACAGTTCCTTGGCTGCTGCTGTTGCCACTGGCGGCGGCGACGGTAGTGCTTTCATTGATGGTATTGCAACTGGTCTGCAAAAGCATATCCAAGAAGGCAACACACTGCTTGAGGAAATCGGTGGAGAAGAAGGTGCTCCAACAATGGCTCCGCTTCCTGAATCGCCACCAGACAACAAACTCGGCATTACCGGTACCAGTATGGGAGCCAGCTTCGATGAGGACGACCAACTGAAACTTGATCCATTACAACAACAGAAAGGCGATTACTAATCAAAGAATAATAATTACTGTATGCTCCACAAATTGTTCTGCATTTCTATAACTAGTTCCCGGCAAAAAATAGAGAGCCTACGGCGACCACAACATGCAGCTACAAGCCAGTTCGCTATTACCAATCAACGCTACTACACAACAAACAGTGGCGAGCCATTCTCAAGCTCAAATTGGCTAATGACAACCACCAAATCGAAGGCCAGCTTGTGCTTGGCAACCCCATGGCGGAATCGTTCAGAGAGCACTCGGAACAGCTTGATTTTGCCGTTGAAGGTCTCGTGCCGGGCAAGGACTCGGCTCTTAAAGAGCCTCACATCGGCAACATCGTGCGAATTGGGTGTAGCAATCAATTTGCGTTCGCCTCGATACCCTAGATCGGCAATCGCAAGCTTCCCTGCTGGAATCTTTTTCTTCAAAGCAGCACGGAAGATCTTGATGTCTGTGTGCTTTCCTGCTTTGAAGGGGCCATTCACCCACACAACCTGCTGCTCAAACACCGAAATGGCAATCTCATAATTCAACCCGGCCGAGCCAAACTTGTGCGACCAATAGTCCCTGTCCTTGGAAAACTCACCGTGCTGTGGCTCTTGGATCTGACAGTGGACACCATCAACAGAGATAATAAAGATTGTTTCATCCATATCAAGGGCTTCCCCAGGGCTCCATCGGGACGGCCAGTAGATCTTGGCTTCTTTGAGACTAGAAATTCTTGGCAAGTAGTAATCCCACACCCAGAACCGAATTGTCCTATCAGACAATCCAAATTTTCCCTCCATTTCATTTTCAGTTGGATATTTCGCGAGATAGTAGACAGTCATGAGGTAGTAGTCAAATGACTTATCACTAGCATTGTCGATTTTGGCTTCCTCTATCCAAGTGGTCTGGAGCTCTTCCCAAAGACAAGCATAAACGATCGGCCTAGCAATGAAGTGAGAAGCCCATCGCTCCAAATTTTTGGCATTGCGAACACTGTTCTGCCTCTCAGCAGAAAACCCAACCAGCTCCAGTCCCCTCACAAGGACTTCGGTCGCTGTGGCGAGTCTCATGGCCCTTTAGTGGTGGTACCGGTGGTAGAGAGCGAACAGCGACGATGATCTCTAGATCTATTGCATTAGTTACGAAGCTGCCTTGTTGCCTTGTTTCCCCATGAGTCGAGTCTTGTTTACTCACGAGTCATGGGGAAACAAGAAACCCATGGGGAAACAAGTCGTGGGGAAACAGTCATGGGGAAACTACGTGGCGCTACTACTGGATGGCATGCGTTTCTCGAAACGTGACTGGAGTGGGGTTTCTCAAACCTGCGCACCTCCTTGACACGACTGATAATTAGCGCTGGGCCGTTAATTTCCGGGTCGCCCAGTCTGGTACATGGATGCCCATCGCTCTGAGGCGGGGTCCTAACCATCGATTGTGACCTCTTTATTCCTCCCTTCGTTCGTGAAATCAATTTAACTGTTAAAATCGGCCTGCTTTCACTCCATTTCCACGAAAGCTGCGGTACGGCGAACCATTGATTACCCATTCTCAATTCGCCGTACCGCAGCTTTCGTGGAAATGGATTTTGCTTGGAGCCAGTCGAGCTTCCGAAAACGTCAGTCGTCAGTCACCCAACGAATCCTGGTTGATCCACATCAATCCTGGTGGATCCACATGCACGAGGATAACCCACGAGATTCTATCAAAGAACAATCATATGCGATTTTCACGAGTTTTCCTGACGTACGGTGATTGCGTTTTGGCAGAATCTGGTGCGAACGTGCGAACCACTGTATGTGGATAGGAATGAAATCTTGATTCGTACAACTAAATAAATCGACGAAAATAAATGTGTTTCGCGAATGCACGGAGGACACACATGGAGAATGGATAGGACCTCGCCTCAGATCTCAGCAGAGTTCGCGTTCGTTTCTTCGTTTTATTTTCTCATCTGTGTTTGGCCTTGCTAGCTTGGCCATGGGCAGCTCCTTGGCCTCAATTTGTTTGTAAACACTGTGGCTGTGCTGGACGAATTGTTGCTGAGACAATTTGTTACTGTGGATCGTCTGTACAATTGCCATCGGCGATGACATCGGTGTTAGCAGCATGGGATCTCCTTGACATAAATGGTAAGCTCAAGGCTCGTCGTCACTGGTAATAACGAAAACACCTACACAATTGTCATTTCAAATAATAAATAATGACCTTGACGTTAAGATACCTTTCATACTCCTTACATGCATGTTACCGTACATACGAGCTAGTTTCTTGTTCTCTTTATACTCAGTAGGTATTAGCTGGTAGCCATGCTAAAATCGCATTTTGTCTCGTACCTTATTACATGTAATTGGAGCCGCCATTTCACCTCATAAAATCGAGCTATATCATTGCTCCTGTTGCTTCAATACGTCAGGCTTGACTTGGCCTTGTTCCCCGTTGATGTGTTTGCAACTCGCGTTGTGGGTTGCAGCACACACTATGATAGGTCTTTTGAACATACTATTGAGGTACATGTATGGCAACGTTTGCCAATACCGGCCACACCAGTATTGGTGCCGCCAAAATACTGCTACCAAACTATACCTGCAGCAACGGTTCATGTACCAGTACATGTTAGCCAAAAGTAGTCTTATCAACAAGGGAAAAGATTCCGATCGTTAGTCTCCGTGGTAAGCTGAGAGAGACCCTCAAACGCACGCGATGTAATACATGTAATACGTACAATGCGTATTCTACGTATTCCCGTATAATACGTATAACACGTATTACACGGTCGCCAGCCAGCCACCGTGACGTTCGAGTGACCGTTCGCAAAATGGCTTCAACACCAATCTCCACCAATCTCCACAACACACACCATGAGATAAACCTCTCTCCTCTTGTTGCTTTGAAGGATACAGAGGTTTCTGTTGTTATTTGAAGATAGTACCATCATTGTGGGTAAGTAGGCAATGTGGTATGGCTTTGTTGAAGCCAAGAAGACTGTTTCTGTGGAAAGATAGAAGGATTTCTCTCCATTCAACTCCTTCTTCATTCTCCTGCCCCCACTCTCTTTATCAGGCTTTGTCAAGCTCACAGGACCATTCTCTTTGCATTCATATACTTCTGAAGGCTCACTGACGAAGCCTGTGGAAGATCTGGCCTTGATTTTCACCATTGTCAACAACTTCCTGTAGGGACCAGTACTGAACCCATGTAAGTACCCAAGCGCGCAACACGTGTTATGCATGATATACGTGTTATATGTGTTACCCGTGTTACCCGTGTTATACATATTAACTGTGTTGTACGTATTAACTATGTTATACGTATAACACGTATTACCTGTGTTATATGTATTACCTGTGTTATACGTAGTACCGTGTTTAGGCATCATGTCGGGTTCTGACGATGAAGATGGTGGGCAAGACGCTGGCGAAGACGTTGCTCGAGAAGAGGAGAAGGATGACGAATCTGAGGAGGAGATTCCCTTTGGCCCTGACAATCCTGGTCCTTTTTTCCCCGAACAAATCACTCCCCGCAACTTTGTTACATGTATTCAAGAAGCCATTCCGATGACCGCGAAGCGCCGATACTTTGCTGTGACAAGTCGATGTCATGGTAAGGCTTCGGACCCATTGAATCCCCTTTCATTGCAGCATTCTCGACTTCACTTATCGTACTTGTGATTTGCCCAAAATGTGCTTTAGTTTGTAGGTGGTAACCGAAAAATAAGTCCTTTTTTAGGAAGAAAGACTCTACCAGGAAAACCTTCAGCTTTTCTATCAGTTCTCCCCCCAATCTTCCTCTGTGGAGATCCTCGTCTTCGTCAAGGTAATGCATGAGCATCTGCTGAGACAAATCCGCTTCTTCTCTTGTCTGTCCAGAACCTGTGATGGATAGAGCGTCTCTTACTTTGTTCGCAAAGGATTCAGCACTGTCCGATTCATCTGTTAGTGATTCAGGATCAATGTTCTGAGGTGTGGCTCCCCTATGTGATTGTCTGATTCGAAGAAGGCCGGAGTCATATGAGGCAAATAGGACAACGAACGATTGTTGGGTCGGATTGCAATCGGGCAAGTAGCCTGTCTGCAGCTGTCGCCCCCTGATGCGGTACTTGAGAGATGGTACCGTCTGGCTTCACCAAAGACAAGACAACTCCTTGATGCAAACTCTTCCTTAGAGATTCGATTTGTTTCGAAGTTAGAGATGAGCCTGTCCGTTCATAAAGTAAAGTCTTAACAACACTTGGCGAGAGGTGGTTCTTTAGCATTGTTCCGCTAGTGTAAAGGCTTCTGTGCCAAATGAGTACTTAACACTTTAACTTTTGCCTCTTCTAGTTGTACATGGCCACGATGAAGCTTGTTGCCTGTCTGGAACTTGGTAGATACCATCGTCTTGTTCCTGGCTATATAGAAAATTGAAAGAGAATGGACATTTGACACCCTCCCCCTCAACAGGAAGCTGAGTCTGGGTGGTTTTGTTGCTGTCCTTTTGGGACCTTTGTTTGTAAAAACGACTCCTTGGACAAACATATGGTAATGTGATTCCCCTCTTATCAAATCCCTTTGTTTTTGATCGGAATCCAGCAGTCTTGCAAGGAAGTACAAAGTATGGCACAAAACTTCTTTAATATGCGCCGGATAACAAGATTGATACATCGAAGGTAGCCAATACACCGTCGATTTCTCCATTCGATAATTATCGAACCCCAGAGTATCCATAATGTTTATCTCCTTTGGCGTATCATCAGCTAGTGAGGTTGCTACATTCACAATGATGGAAGCAGGAGTCCATTCTTCATCATTGATATTGTATCTAGCAACATGAGAGAGTTCAGATAGGTAAGAGTCCATTTTACTTGATAAGCTGTCAGGTATTATGGCCTGCAACAGTGCATCTTCCTCTCTGCCTCCCAAACACCTGGCAAAACACCTGGCAAAAAAACTTGGCAAAAATTCGTCACTATGTATTATACGTAAAACACATACAACACATAATACATGTAATACGTATAATATTGTTCCACTTGTGTTATCTGTGTTGTACGTATGACTTGTCTAATACATATTAAAAATGTTATATGTGTAATACGTATGATCTGTAGAATACATAGTAAAAATGTTATACGTATAATACAACCGCGTGCGTTTCAGGGGCTCTCGTCATGATGGTTGTTCCGACGAAATACACGTCTCACACGCCGGGCCCACAGGCCCGGACATGCACACTCGAGGATTCTTCGTACTGGTACCGGTACTGAGAGCTAGTTAGGCGCACTACGCACGGCGCCGGTACCGGTACGGGTAAAATAAAAGCGAGGATCTTTCTCGTTTGCTATCCGGATGAATCCGGATAGTGTGTGCCTCGCAACAGAGCTCCTCCTAATTCGGTCCTTTCCCTGGACCGATGATGTAAAAGACGCTACCAGAAAGCCACCACAGCCGTCAGCTACAGCATCCAGCTAGCTACAACGATATGCAATGGTGGAATGGTAGTACGCTATGGTACCAGAGATGGCAAAACAAATAATTAACAAATAATAATGGCCACCGACTGGGCCTCCTCTGTGGCTGCTGGCAAAAGGATTTGAACTCTGGCACGGAGTCCACGAGAAACGAAAGCCAAAGGATCGGTGCGGTCTGATTTCCGGTGGTTCAAAGCGAGCGATTCGATCCGATTGATTTAGGCGATAATTGTAGTAATCTATGTTTACATTGTATTGGTTGGGTATAAGTTTTCATGCAGATATTTTTCTCTTCCCTTCCCAAGGGAATCTTTGTTGAAGGCTTTTTTTCCTTCTGATTTTTCTTACGCCTCGAACCTGTCGCCTGTTCGACTGCGGTAGGAGATGTTGTATTTGCACATGTACTTATCATCGTCTCCGTAGAACTTGAAGTCGGCCTGTGTCTGCTTGAGGGCCTTTGCCAGGGTGCAGAACAGAGACTTCAAGGTCTCAATCACCTCCTCATCGCTCATACCTTCATGAGAAGAGTTCAGCTCCCCAGTGACCCTCAACACAGGATCTTCGGAAAACTCGTACTCGGCACTGTCGATGCTGCTCAGGGAATCCTCAGTGTATCCGATCACTATGCCGACGTGGGGCTTCTTTTGAGCGATTCGTGCCATAGCCCACTTCTTCCAGACAGTGTTGACAGCGGTGCGGCCATAGACCTTGCTGAGGTCACCCACTTGGGCCTTGAGGCAGACGTATCCACTGAAGCGGCGAACCGAGAGATCGTTGAGGGAGTCTTCGAAGGACATTTTGTTTGCTGTGCTGTTGCTTTTGTTTGGTTTGTGGCGACTGTGCTTTGTGCTTTTGTTGTTGTTCGCTTTTGTGTTTTTGTGTTCGAGTTGCGTTGATTTGTGAGTGGAAGGGGGAGGACAAAATTTCGCCCTCTGTCGTGTGGGTGACTGGCAGTGTGACCACCCGACTGGACTGGGTGCGTGGGGAATGGATGAGTTGAGGATTGTGAAACGTGAAACTGGACTCAGGTTGGACTGTGTCTGAGAAAGCGTCGAAACGTCCGAACTACTATGTTAATTTTAAAATGCAGAACAGAAAAGATTTTTAACAATGACTTTTCGCCATTTGAGGTTCAAAAACATGTATTTGCCAAACAAAGGGGATATTTTGTTTGAAGATGCCGTATCCAATTGAAGGAAAGTTTGAATTTCATAAAACATAAATTGACTTTGATTGACAGGTTAGCCATTCTAAAGGACGCTTACGAATTAACTCCACGTTTCCGTGGTTGAAGCATCTCATTCGTTGGACCTCTTGCGTGGTGGATATTGGACTTCATTGAAAATAGAACATTGTTAAAATTGTCAAAAAAGCTTTAAAAAATAGCTAGCTAGTCTATAAAGCAAGGTAGTCTACCAGGTACTACCTGGTAGTATTTGGGCCCACATTAATTTTTCTTTTTCTGCTTGTTTTTGATAATTTCTCTCGGCTACTTTGATACCTCCGATACTGTATGAAGGCTACCAGCACCAAACAGACAAATGATGGGAGATTTTCGAAGCAAGTCTGATCTGTGCAGGATAGAACCTTGGCAAAAGCAACAAGATCTTTGCCGTGGCCGGCCTTGGTCAAGATCTTGTTTGTTTTTAGCTAATAAAGATGTGCCTAGACTAGCTAGCCAGCAACCAAGCTTAAAACAAGACACTGCAGGCTTCTTCTTTTGATCCGTTTTCGTGGTTTCGGCCGTGCACCTCAGCCATACCGGTACCAGCATCGCCAAACATCAAACATATCACTCAGAAAGAGCCGATCCAAGCACCAACTCTTCTAATAGTTGGGCTGGGAACACTTATCTCTTCTTTGTTGAGCTGGGCGAGAATAGGCATGGTTTACCTGAGTATAGCCGATTTACCACGATTGGACCGATCGGTCGGGGTTGGTGGGGACCAACCGGTTTCGCCATGGCTGTGAAAGCAAGTCCGGTTGGTGCTGTACAGCATCCTTTTCGTGTGGTTGCCGGTCAAGTTGATGATTCGGTCGATAGCCGAATCACAGCATCGCCTTCTTGGCATCGCAATGGGCTTGTCGCCATTTAGTTGCGGCCCTTCTCATTGAGACATGATAACCCAGCACCATAATTGCTTCAAAAAGAAGCATGCAAGGAGCGATGACCCGGTAGCTAGGCAAACTGACCCATACTCACTCGTCATGTAGTCAGCACTACGTCCTAATTTTTGTTTCTAGCTTTGGGGGCTACAGAGCTCTCGTATCCCTCGTTCTAACCAGTAGTACGTCCTAAGTTTGGTTACTTGCTTTGGGGGCTACGTACAGAGCTCTCGTATCCCTCGTTCTAACCGTTCCGCTGCCTGCAAACACTTGTCTGGCGGCAGATTGGAGTAGCACACTCGAATCCATCCTGGAAAGCCGCAAAATGATCCTGGAATGATAGCCACGCCGTAGTCTTTGACGAGCATTTCTGCGATTGCCTTGTCATCGGGGGTGGACGCAGGTAGCTTGGCCATGACGTACCTTTTCGTTTCAGAGAAGACGGTGCGTGTGTGAGAATACAAAAAGCACCGATCACAAACAAACAGCACACAACAAGTACGGTGTCGACTCACATCGCACCGGATCCTCCCATGATTGGTCCGTCCATGGCTTGGAGTGCCTTGCAGATTGCTTGTCTTCCAGTTTGTAATGTTTCAAACTGTTGTGCCACCCAGAGCTTTCCCTTTCCTGCTTTTGTTTCCTTGTCCTCTTGCATGGCTGCCATGGCGGCAATTTGGGCTATTCTGGCTGGCGCAATGGGAATGGTGTCTTGTACCTTGAGCATTTGCTGAAATATTTCATCGTCGTTCTCTTTGGAAAGGACTACGTATCCACATCGATATCCCGCCATGGCATAGGATTTACTAAAGGAAAAGATATGGATAACGTGGGGATCGGGAAAGCATCCACCCAATTCATATGTATTGTTGTCATCTTCTTCTTGCGCATTGACAAAATACTCGTAGGTGCAATCCAATGTCAACCATGTCTGATGGTCCCGACACAAGTCCACAGCTCGCTGCAGTACTTGCCGTGACAATGTCACTCCTGTGGGGTTTCCTGGATTGACAATGGTGACCATGTGAATGGATGGGTCGGCAGCCAGTGTTTGCTGGAGCCATTCCAAATCTGGAATCCCGTCATCACTGCAAGGTCCCACCACCAAACTGTCCGGTGGCAACGCCATTTGAATGGCCATGACATGATTGAAGTAGTAGGGTGCAAAGACGACTACTTTTTGATTCTGATTGATGAGTGTCAAGATGCAGTTGGTATAGGCTTGATTGGCTCCCACGGTGATCATGACATTGTGGTTGGTCAAGTGATTTTCGCGTTGTATTTTTTGTTGAATGGCTTGTCGCAAATCGGGCAGGCCTTCGTCAGGACCGTATGTGTGCAGCAGCGGACAAGCATCGGCGTCTGTTTCATCGTCTTGGAGAGCCCGTACCAAAGCCGTGTTGACTTGAGGAGGTGGCTTCCAATAGACCACGCCTTGTGCCAAACTAAAGATGCCTCCTTTATCTGCCCACAAGTCGGCATATTTGCCAATGAGTTGTTTCATGAGCACCACACATGGATCCAATGTCGTTTGGATGCGAGAGGATACACTGGGGAGAAGACTGGAAGTGGACGACATACTGGCAGTGGTAGAAACTCGCGGCCGAGAAAGATGAGACTTCCAGGGTGTCCTGCTGGAAGACGCTGATACCGATGGCCGAAGAAAGGAAGACGCGGGCGCAAAGGTTGACACAAGAAGGGAAACCACCGATCCTCTCAAGGACGATACACGCATGATACAATAATCTATTGGAATGAACAGCGAATGTATTGGCTTCTCCTCTTTTCAACGGAGCTTTGTTACCGACGGCTCGGATGATGGACATGGTTGGCATGATGGCCTGGTGCATGGTTGGATAAATAATTGGTTGGATCTTTCATCAAAGAACCCCAACTCTAACAAAGATCCATCTCATTTCGATCGTTGCCTTGTTCCGACAAGGAACCGAAGCAACAATCAGGCAAGGAGAGAGGAATGAAGAAAAGACGAAGAAGAAGCCGTCGCCTTGGAGCATGCGTTTGAGTTCCAAAGGTCGATACGCTGGTCGAAGAGCAGTGGCGTTGGTCCCGTCATTATAAAGCTAGTTTGCGTGGCCCGTCGTCGGGAATGATTTGATTCAATCGGGAGTACATATGGGGTAGTGTGTGTCATCTGAAGCAACAATTAGCCAGGTCGAAGAATCATACTGCTATGCCAGTACTGTACCGCTTCATGCTTTAGTATTTAGTACCAGTACCATATTGTACCCGGTACGCACGATGTTGATTTTTCCTTTGGGGCAAGTGGGGGTGAGCCAAGTCTGAGAAATGGCCGTTTCATTTTTTCCCCTCTGAAGCGCCAGAGAAAATCTCTTTCCTCCAAAAAAATAAACGACGCTCACAAAACATCACAAAGAGGCAACAACCAACCAGAACATCACGACACACACCATTGCCGCTCTCTTCTGCCGTAAGATGTCCTCGTCTGCCATGTCGACTCCAAGCAAGGTCCGAGGCACGGACCACTTGCCATCTTTGCAGGAAACGAAGAAACCGCCACTAGTAGGAAAGGCAGCGGCCGTTGTCAACTCGAACAGTCAATCGAGCGATGTCATGGAGACTCCTGTTTGCAAATCTGCAAAAGAGGCTATCGCTGATGATGTTACCGTCGTAAAAGACAATCTCAACGGTCTTTCTGTGGGAAATCGTCTACCATCGTCCAGCGAACGACGACGCGAGAAGCAAGAACGTCTGGCCAACGACAGCCCAGGAACGGCATTTGATAACCTTCTCATTGATTACCATCGGCAGAAGCTGAGACCAGAGGCTCGAGCAAGGATGGAAGCGCTCGGAATCGATCCGGGACTCAGTCCTACCACTGCTATCTGTGCTTCCTTAGACAAAGTCGAAGCGACGAACAAACGCCAGATAGATCGGCTGAAGCTGAGACCAGAGGCTCTCGCAAAGTTGGAAGCGGCCGGAATCAATCCGGAGACGACTCCCAACACTGCTGTGTGTGCAATCTTAGACAAAGTCGAAGCGATGAACAAACGCAAGGTCGGGCCAGACGATGACGCTGTCGAGGGCCTGTCTCAGCATCTTCGAGCCACATTGGGCGACAATTAAGTTTCCAACCTACACCGCAGAGTTCGTGACCCGCTTCAAGGAGTACGCCCCAGTGTGGAAGAAACAGCAGGAGAGTTGTGGTGAGACAATTATTCACGAACCGGACCACTACGTCTACTCTACACCACAAAAGAAAGGGCGATCTCGCTCCGACGATGAGAGTCATGGACCATTGTAAATTGTAACTCTCGAGTGATGAGTCGCTCGAGTCGAGTGACAGTCGAATCGAGTCGAGTCTCACAACAACAATCTTCAAAACGTAAAAGCTGTGCAATCTACCAGTACAGCGGGTCGTCATGTGAGAAGACTCTCGATGCTGCAGCTTCGTTACGGAATCGAACTGTCATTCACGATTCGATTCAAACTGCGAAAATAGCAAGAAACAATCAATGATCGTGTATGGGGAGCTATGGGGCCTCTCTTATTGACTACACTATCATATGTCACGAGTAGTAATTGCTAGTAATGTATTCAATGGAAACATGTCATTTTTCGACTGGCCCCGTCTCAATTAATCGAACGCTCCAATAGTGAGGAGTGTTGACTGAGCGACTCCTCGTCGAGGGGTCGTTGTTGTTGCCTGTCCAGAGCTGTCGGTTATCGACTCTTATGGCATCACTCTCTCGCGGTCCTCCTCAGTCTTCGCTCCTCGTTTATTTGCCATTCACTTCCTTCACATGTCATTTCAACAACCATCACCACCAGTTACGACGATGACAATGAGCACGCAAGAACAGCACTCCGTCCTGCCCTGCTGGTATGAGCAACCGCAACCAGAGTCGCAGATATACTTCTATCAGCAGTCTTGTCCATGCTGTCACCCCTTCTATTCCTCGTATCAACAGCAATCCTGGTATTGGCAACAGCAACAACAACAACAGCAACCGTACTACCTTTTCGATGCATCGCAACAAGGGCTTCACCCTACGCAGCAGCTGATGTACGGATCATTGCAACTGCAGCAAGAGCAGCAGCAGCAGCATTACTACCTTGATACGGAAGCACAACAATACCAATCCGAGGGAGGTTTCCAACAAGGCCCACAACCTCCGATACAGCATCCGATTCAACAGGAGTATCAATTCGATCTCGAAGTGGTGCAGCACGACTCGGCTGACTTTGGAGACGACGATAGCCTTCTTACTGACGACGATTTCGACGATTTCTCCTCTGATAGCGATTGTGATTACGACGACGACGACGACGACGACGACGATGATGATGATGACGATGATAGTTTCATTTTAATTTTGCATTGGATGGTGACTCGCCCAGTTTGGACTCTTTCTACCGCACATATCATCGACCCTGAACGATGCGCCGTCTCCACAAGAAACCAACCAACTCGGATGACTCGGACTCCATCGTCAGCCATACATCTTTCGGCATCTACCAAGATGAACTGAACCTGGCGATTTGCCACTTCACTTCTGTCGCAGAGTCCGATTTCCCACCCGATGAAAGCTCTGGCGACGACGATGATCATCCGATGACCGAAGAAGATTGGTATCGTCTTTGTCGAGATTGGAGAACAGCAAAGCAGCGACGCCGCGAAGAGGAATCGGGAAATGTTCCAGGATACCGGTATCGAATCAGACCAGAAGATGTGATGACGATGGAATCGAGAATGTCCACGACGTACCAGTCTCAGTTCACGCACGTCGACTTCCTTCCCCTCGGAGCAATGATCGAAGAAGATGACGATACAGTTGCCGAAACCGACGACGAGGGCGACTTTTGAGGTGCGAACGCAGACGTTGGTGGAGCCTCAAGGGTGGGTGGTAGTCAAACGACGGCACAAAACTAAGCAGATGATGCTGTATAAATAACAACAATAGTTGCCTTCGACAGACACAACGTAGCACTATTTAAAAGCAAATATAGACACAACAATCACTTATTCAAACCCTCTTTTGTCCTTTTTCACCATTTACGTACGGATTGCCAGCTACAGTAGTTGAAGCTTGACATGCCAGGCATGCGATAGAAAACATGCACAGCAACGGCCAAGCCTGGTCCATTGGTCGCCCCGTGCGTTCAAAGTTACTAGATATGCGAAGAATAGGCAGCACTCTCAGTGTTGGCCAACATATTGGAAGACCCCAAGTTCTTCAGGTAGTCGTTCACATACACGGACATGTCAGCCCCTTCCAAAGTGGCCACTGCTTCCCCCAAAGTCAGGGACCTGGTGCTTGTGACACCAATGAAGATTTCAAATTTCCATGTGTATCCATAGTGATTGGGACCAAAAATTAGTTGGAAGAGGGCAACCACTGGGTTGAACACCTCTGTTGAATCCGCATCATTGATGGATGTCACAGTCACAGACACAACTTCAGAATGTGCACCTCTCAAAAGAGCATCATAGTAGTTTGCTGTGGCTGTCTCCAGGTCATCTTGTTCAGAATTTGACAACTCCCTTAGCGAGACACTTGTGGGGAGCGTGTACTTAATCTTTGAAGGAACTTCGTGGATGAAACTATTGGAAAAGATTTTGCCACTGAGCAAGGCACCAAAGAATGTCGCTGGCACCAAGATTGCACCAGCAACAACAGCCGCAAATGCACCTACGACCTCTGGGTCGATGTCTGCTCTCTGGATTTCGCCACCGTCAGGGATATCCTCATTGTCTCCCGCTGCAGTTCCCTCCAAGTGTCGGTTTAGTCTTGGGCTAGATCGCAATTGTTCCCAATTTGATGCTGTTTTGTTTCCAATGCAAGTGATGTCAGAGCTTAGGAACACAATAAGGACAACTGTGATAGTGACCAAATGGATGGATGTGGCCCATGTCCTCTTTCCTTGCTCTGTACTTCTTTGTTGTTGCTCTCTCATGATCAAATCTAATTGCCTCAACCTCAGAATCGAATCAAGTCAATGCGAAGACAATTGCTCGTGTAAAGCACACGATGGTCGTGGCGCTATGGATGACCATGAAATCATCAACAACGCGTTCAATGGCGATTCATCATGCCTGTTCTGCACACATGGAGCACTGCGGCTCGTTGCCACTCGCAACGGCAGATCGAGGTGCGCATTGCTTTCGCTCATTCGTGGATACTAGTGCGAGGGTAACAGGTACCACCGGTACATTACTGAGTTACCATGACGGTACCGTTGTACCTTTGTTTTCTTCGTAGTTCCACAATTTACGCACATTGCTAGCTAGCTAATTAGTAGTTGAAACTTACCATGGCCTGCAAGTTCTAGTAGAAGATCGCAAGAAGCGCAGATGCATTGCTGAGCCCATTTTTCTTTCATTCTTCCAAGAGCCCCTACAGGCGGGACAAATAGGCAGTACTCTCAGTGTTGGCCATGATGTTGGATGAACCCAAGTTTGCCAGGTGGCTGCTCACATATTCAGACATGCTTGCCCCTTCCACGGTTACCACTGCTTGGCCCAGAGTCAAGGAGGTGGTGCTGGTGGTACCGATGACGATTACAAATTTCCACTGGTAGCCATGATAACCAGCTCCAAAAAACAAGTCAAAAAAGGATTCCAGAATGTTTGATGCTGCAGTTGAATCAGCATCCCTGAAAGACCTAACATTCACAGACACAACTTCTGAATGTGCTGCTCTCAAAACACTGTCATAGAAGCTGGTAGTGGCAGTCTTGAGGTCATTTTGTTCTGTATCTGACAAATCCCTGAGGCTGACGCTTGTGGGCAGGGTATACTGAATTGTTGAAGGAATTTCGTGGATGAAAGTGTCCTTGAAGACCATGCCACTGAACATGGCACCAAGGATAGTTGCCGGCACCAAGATAATCGCAGCAACAATTGCCGTGAGAGTCTTGGGGTCATCAGGGACTGCTGCAATAGCATCGTTCACAATGTTTCTCTCGTCGCCAAGTTCTCCACTGTCAGGGATATTGCCATCTTCTCCTGTCGCCGCTCCTTCCAGGCGGCGTTTTTGTCTGTATCGCAACTGTGCCCAATTTGCTTGGGTTCTCTTTCCAATGCCACTGGCATCAAAACCCACAAAAACAATAAGGAAAATAGCCAAAGCAATGCAATGGGCATGTGTGCCCCATGCCCTTTGTTGCTTCCCAGCAAGAACCTGTTGTTGCTCTATCATGGTCACACTTGAAGGTTATAGTATGAAATGGAACAAGTCAACGATTTCTCAGCACGGCAGCAAGAAATAATCGTTGTAGCATCAGATCGTGCTCCTGCGACAGTAGACTGAAGACAGAATCACTGCGGTTTCAACCGTAAGAATCTCCTAGCTGGGACAAAAGTATCCTGGTACTTTATATTCTATAGTGATTTTTATGGGGTAAACTTGGAGATCCCCTCTTAATTGTGCTCCCCCACAACCTAAACACATGACATTACATCGTAGAAGGAATACCCCCAAATTTGGTTTTCATTCGAAATTCCTCTTCTACCTGAGCTCACATTTGAAGGGGCGTGAACAGAGAATGCCTCATAGATTACCGGTATGATCTTGATGTACTTGCCCGTGCGTTATTCTTATCGCTGTTAAAGGATTTCCATGAGCTCAAGCCGTTGCACTACCAAAGGTGCGCTCTTCTAATAGCTCTACGGTACCGTACCGGTACCGACAATGGCTCCAGTGGTTTCAATCGCTGAAATATTCTCGTGCGATGGCTTCACACATGTACAGTCGTAGAGGTGCGCCAAGCGCCAATGATTGAAGATTGAATTCATGCGAGGAAAGCATTGCATCGTGGATCAAACCTGTCATTCACTACCGTGGAAATTACTGCGAGGACAGAATAAAGGCTATGTGCACCGAGCATTGTTTGAGCGAGGAGGGACGTCACACGCAGAGCAGCTTCAAAGCCAGCGACAGCTTGGAAAAGTTTCTTCGTAGTCCACCATGTGGGCTGGCGACTGACCAGCCTGCCGCATGTGCATTATTCACAATGCTTGTGATTCCAGTTGTTTGCCATCGTCTTGAGACGTTGCAACGGCGAAAGGTGCGCAATGGTCTGATCCCGTGGAAATCCAAAGATCGTGGGATGGAATACAAGCCGTGGTTCAATGCCGTGGAAAATTGAAAACTTGGAACACGTCAGCTCCAGCCAGGTTCAACAGTGACATCAGACACTGCCACCTGACCTGTCTTTTTGGTTCCGACACCAGAACAAATCAAAACAGCAACACTACTTTAGTGAAGGTCATGGGAAAGGATTTAGTTACGGATCACAAGAAGCAGCATTTGTCAAAACGATGATGAAGGTAGCCTTGAAGCCGAAAAGAGCAAGCTTTGCTCTCACTTTGCTATGCACAGCATGGCAAGTTTCCCACGCCTTTACGTTTGTGAAAGACTCCACCAGAATTCTGTCGGGCAAGTCATCTACCAAATGGACATCATCTGAACTCTACCAAGCCTACATTTTCGGAGATGACGATTCCATGACCGATGTAGAATCAACGATTGAGGACGCAATGGGCAGTAGCATTTTTTCATCCTCGATCCTGGTTGGTGGACCGCCCAGCATTGTAAAGGATCACTCCAAACTCGAAGCCGACAAGGCACTCTTGGCTCGACTTGCTGCTGCTAATCCACCCACTGGCACGTCCATTCAGCTGGACCATCTAGAAGATGTTTCAATTCTGGAGGTACAAGAAACATCCATCATGCTCAGTGCTGTTGTGCGAAACTGGGATCAATGTGTCACCGTTGCGGTGCCCATTTCTTTTCCATCGCCCTGCAGCTTGGGTAGCAGTTTTGACTTTTCCACTGACGAACAACAAGAATTGCAACAACAACAACAAGAAGAACTCCAAGAATGCATTCTTAACAATCTCCAACAACTGGACCAGCAGGCCAAGGATGTATTGCAACAACAAGCAGAATTAGAAGCCAACTATGAAGCTATTCAGGCCTACAAGCGACAAGCGGCACAACTGCAGAGTGTGGAAGAAGTGGATTTTCCAACCTGGTGGATTCCACCAAGTGATGCTATTGATGTGGAATCCAAATCGTTGAGGTCGTTATTGAATGAAGACGATTTTCGGAAAGACGTCCTATCCTTGGCCAAGTATGGGATTCGATTACAGATCCACGAGGACTATTACTTGGTAGCGCAAGCGGGAATTCGATCTATTAGCGCTACTGGGTTGATGTTGGGAGCATTGATTCGAGATCCGGAAGATGGAGACGCGAAAAGCACTCCCTCCAACACCATTGCAGTCGACATTCCCATTCCGTTTCAAAATAAGGCAGGAGACCCCAACCAGTTGCGAGACAATGTTTTGGATATGGTGGAGACTGTGGCTTGAAAGAGAGGAAATGACGAGACAGCAATTCACCACAAGGAAAAGAACGAATCGAATCGAATCCCTCATACTGTTTGCACTGGTTGTTGGGTCTAATAACGGCATGAGCCTATTGCAGCGACGGAGGAACCAAAAGCATATTGCAGAGACGCAGGGACCAACCTCTATGGG
Source organism: Seminavis robusta (assembly GCA_903772945.1). Lineage (NCBI taxonomy): Eukaryota > Bacillariophyta > Bacillariophyceae > Naviculales > Naviculaceae > Seminavis > Seminavis robusta. The sequence continues at coordinate 23,665 of CAICTM010000294.1, forward strand.
TGTCTTTATGCAGCTGACATCAAAGTTACCAACCAACCAGTGGCTGCATCAGACAACGCGTGTGCCATCACAGGTGTGAAAGGGAGCACTTCCGATCGAAACTAGAGCTATAGGATCAGACCAACTAGCTATTAAATTTCCTTTTATTAAAAAGAAGACTCAATCGATCCAGCAAGCTTACAGAACAATTTGCATCTTTTTAGCTAGTAATGTGGTTGTTGTTGCTGCTGCTTGTGCAAATTTAAAAGGTTGTGTTCGAGTGCCGCCACGGTGACTTTCCCGACAGATGGAATAAAGGTAATGTTGTCATCATCTGGTCGTTCCAACACATCTTCTTCCATGACATTGTCAAATTCGCTGACATTGACAATAGTCACAGCTGTATCGGAAGATGATGATTTCTCTGCCAACAATGCGTCTAGTGGCAATGAAAATTGAGGACTCGGCACCCCCGTGACAGCAATGTTGGACTGTTGTAGACACCATTCCAGTGACACTGCTTGAGGGTGCTGATGATGATCCAAATGACTCAGTCGTTTCATGCGACCATTTGGACAAAACTTCAGAATGGAATTCTCATCCACCGAAAACACGTGGGCCCCTTTCAGTGCCAACATGGCCGCCAAGGGTCGCCCAAATATTTCGGATCGGTTCACTACTGTCACAGTGACATCTTTCCAGGCATTGCCATTTGGATGATGTTCCAAAGGATGGTAGGTTTCCAAAATCCTAGCCACAGCCAATGCAGTGCAAGGCACGTAGATATTGCTGTGATCTCCTCGTCTAGCGCGTGCTCGAAAGTGATATCGTGAATTGTAGCCATGACCTAGACCTTCCACATCTTTGGCGGGATGCACTCGATCACGCAAGTAGTCATCGCAGCTCTTGTAATACACTCCAGTCGATGCATTGAGGTATTGGCGGGGTCGATTATGCTGATGCCGCATATTTTTGAAAATGGGATAATAGACCAGAATCCCATGCACATCAGATCGTTGGTTCATTTTCTGAATGGCAGCGTCGACATCGGCAGGTTGACTCCCTCGACATTCCACATGCTCATATGCCAAGCCATCTTCTTGTAGAGTCTGACTGATATGGGTAGCATAGACTTCCGCCTCCACTCGTTGGGACTCGGTCATGGCTTGGGTAGCAAAGATTCCAGCCAGTCTGATGGGTCTCCGTTGCTGCAGTTGAAGTTGACCTGTATAGTCTCGTACTTCTTGTCTCATTTGATCGGCCAACCCAGAAACGTCCACGATACGGTTGTTCCTGCCAAGAGCCGACCATGGGTCTTCGACCGCCGCCGTCAATCCCGACAACTGCTTTCGGAGGGGCTTTCCGGCAATGCAGGAGCGACATCTCACAAAGCGCCTCAATGCAAGTGCAGGAGCAAGAGGAGACGGTCGGATAGCAGCAGACATAGTACTCTCTGTTATATTTACTAGAGTCACTGAATTGAATAGGGATAACCTCGGCGAACCGAATCTCTGACGCAATAGCTGGAAGGCTGTCTGTCTGCTGTTGTTGCAGGCAAAGTGTGGAAGAAACTAAAAAATGGCAAGCAGGTGGTTCGGAAGCAGATGAGAAAGGATGATGCGAAGACATCCCACCCCTGCATTTTCAAGCTAATCGGGAGAGGGACAGACCAAACCGGAAGAAAATGCAGATGCCCCTCTCTCTGCTCTTGGGAAATGGTGACGCAGACGGTGGGTACCGGTATGACATTGGGAAGAATCGAATCAATCCACTTGGCCAGACGGCCAGACAGGCAGCTTTAATTTGAGGGGGCCTACCGGTATTTTAAAATACTATTAGCTAGCTAGCAAGTTTTTAGGGGGGTCTGAAGTGCGTAGGTACATGTAGTTCATCCATAGAAGCCGGCAGATCCGTTTGCCTCATTTTTGTTCCAAAGATCCTTTCTCGACTTGGATCTGTTCTTCGACTTCCTCATATGTCATAGATTTTGGGTCCTTCAGCCATCAACTACGTACCAAAGAGGTAAACCATGATATCTATTAACCCATCACCATTGTGGTCGTCGTCAAGAAGAAGCCTACCAGTATGGGCTCTTCTGGTGAGTGCTTTCCTTTCTCGTGGATCAGTCCATGCTTTTTCGGGGTTTCATGCAGTGTCCAAGAGCCATCTGCCGCCACTGTTGGCTACCCGAGATGTCGAAACATCCTCCTCGACAAGAATAGCTAGAACCATCACCAATTCCAAGGACGATCCATTGGAAGCGTTGTGGGAAGGCGTAGAGGCTGTTGTACAGCCGCTGTCCTTGCTGATACCGGTATCCTTTTCCCTCTTACTGGCTGTGGCTTTGATTGGATGGGAAGATTATGGAGCGTGCAATCTATGGCCATCCAGGCACATGCTAGTCATCACTACCAGCAACAACAACAACAACAATCCAGTATCCAACGACGAAAATCATTATTTTGGAAGAAGGACGGTTCATGGTATGGCATTTGGAGAGATAGAGCGACTGAGGATTCTGGAACAACAAGACAACGAAAGGTCGTCTCTGGTTCCCGAAATACGGGCCTACAATGAAGTCATGCTGGAGCATCGTCAGGAACGAGTACCACGGTGGAAAAAACAGCAACTCGACTCCTCAAAAATAATGGCAAGAAGTAGCCAACAAGCCGTGGAAGCAGCGGTGACGGACATGCAAGGCATTTTACTCCAAGTGCTGCAACTGAAAACTATGGCAAACGACTATCAATGGGAACAAATGCATGTCACCATTCAACACTCCATGACACCCAAATTGGAACCATCCGCTGCTGTACTCCGTCGATCTATTCTGGGAGCCGCCCCACCCAATTCCCTCAACAACGTTGACGACATTGGTTTTGATTGGGGGTCCTGTGCGTGGCGGCATTGTGGAGCTTTAGCGGATGCTCAAGAAGCACTCGATGAACTCGATCATTTGCTAGGCGTGCTGGAACCACCGGAATGCCTCTTTTGCTTGGACGTGCTCGAACGCAGCATCCGAGATATGTTGACGCTAGTGCCCCATGGCATGGACGGAATGCCCGTCTATCAACCGTATCAATCGCTTCACGCCGGCTCGGAAGACGACGAGACGGATGTCTTTGATCAAGAGTATATGAAAATGTTGGAGCAACTGCGAGGTAGTAGCAGTCAGAATGATGATGGTGGTGAATGATGAAGACTGAGAAAGCAACGTCTGATAATCATTCGATTGGTTCCAAACAAACAAAACAGACTGCGGTAGGAGCAATTGTCTTTGCGGGGAGCTGCTTCGTTTTCCTTTTCTGCCAAGATACCAAAAGTTTCAGTTTCACACAATGATTAGTAACTTTAAAATATCTAATGAGCTACTGCGCCGAAGGCTGATTGCTTTTGTTTCACTCCTTCAAAAGACATCACATAAAGACTTTCTACACTAGTAGTAGGTAAAAAACCTGAACGTCTAATAACGGATTCAGACAAGATGTGCTTGAGGACGACCCACGAGCCGAGGCCCGGGTATTTCCCACAGTCAAGTCTGCTCACTGGCCACACTGGCCTCCTGAGAGGGTTGTAGTAGGTAGTTTGGAATGATTGTCATTCAATCCGATACGAATGCTACGGTACTCGGCGCGACCAGCACAACTAAAATACTAAACCTCGGCAGTCTATCTGCCTGAGCCCTCACCCCCTTTTTTGGTATTTCCTGTTTCCTGTTTCCTGTTTCCTGTTTCCTGTTTCCTGTTCCGGTGAAGCCAAAATATAGGGATAGAGATAGGCACAAGCCAACTCTACAAATTTAGGGGTACAGTCGTAGGAATAAATCATGATTATTCAAGGTTAGTGCACTCAACACAATAAGCCAGCAGAAGCTACAAAAATTACAGGTACGTACGGGCGTGACAGCTGTAAAATTATGGTTAGCGGGCGGCAACACACGACGAAGTCGGGTGTTGTCGCCAGGGCTAGCTTACATAAAAAAGAAGGTTATAATGAAGGAATGATACCGGGCGGCAACACACGACGAAGTCGGGTGTTGTCGCCAGGGCTACTTTGAAAGAAAGGTGAAATCTCAAACATGTCATCATTCTTCTATCTGTCTTTCTGCCGAGGTATCGCAGCTCCCGCTGACTTAAATACTTAGAAAACTGGCTCAATCGGATCTTAGCTTCTTGCAGCTTTGTTGGATTTTGTTTCGTCCTTGCGCTCGTTTCCAGAGCAGAGACCAAGGCAGTTGAAGCCGACTATGAACTTTCCTTCAGGCTTCTTGCAGCTTTGCAGGATTTTATTTCGTTGTTGTCATCCATCCAGCGGCAATGTCCAGGAGAGACGAGAGAGACACGAGAGAAAAGTCCCTGTTCCTTATAGCTCTCATTTGTGTCCACATGTTCTTAGTTAGATCACCAGTTTTGCATTTGCGGTTGTTGACACCATCAATATCGGCACCCGACTGTCATAGCCAGTTCAGCCAGCCAGCTGCATGCACAGGTTGGATTGACCAGCTCGATCGTATCGGTGCCATCCGGTCCGTCAATAGATTTCCAAACCAAAGTTTATGTGCGAAAGCGTCACCACATTCCCTTCCGGAAAACTTGACACAGAAGCTCGATCATCACAAGTCAACGGCTGGACGAAGTTTGCACGAAGCAGCTCCTCTATCAGTTTGAATAGGTTTGGTTTGGGACTAGCTAGCTATTGTCCATTGTCCAGCTATTAGACTAGGGCATGAAGACTCCTCAATCTTCATCTTCGTCACAACGAGCAAGAGACACAGAAGTGGCTGCTGCTGTCCTTCAGGAACGCGTAGGCAATGGCAACACTAGTACCATGAGCAATAATTTCAGCCACAGCAATGACAATAAGAGCACACATGAGGTTGTACAACAACAATCAGGAGGTCAGGATGCCTCGGAACGAGCCCCCTTGTTGGTAGATACAACACGGAATAATAAGCCTCCCAGGAATCCCAATCATGGGAGAACTCGATCAGTAGACTTTGCGGGACGGCAGCCACCCGTTGATTTGCGTCCCATGGCTCCTGGGAGACACCATCAGCGCACTCGCTCTCTAGAAGAATGGGCCAGTCTCTTTGGGATTGAGGGAATTCGAGGAGCAGGAGACAATGATGAAATTCATCCTAGAGAAGACAAGCATCGCAAACGACAGCACCACACGCCACAGCGATCGCCTGAAAATGAGGAGAGTCAATCCACAGCTGATACTAGTAGTAATGGGATTCCTTCGCTTCCACTGTAAGTTTGTTTGTTTGGAAGAAGCAACAACTCACGCAATACTCGTGCTTGCTTTTCTGTCCCTCACTTGTGTCCTTTTTCATTCCCGTCCCATTTGTATCGCATGTGCTTATAGTCATTACAGTCCCTCTGCGGCTAAAAACAGAAAACACGTCCGACTGGACAGCATTGTCGAAGCGGAATTAGATGAAAATGACTACGAAAGCGACGAACCATTACAACAACCCGCCGATCACCAAAGCATTCAACAACAACAACAAATGGCATGGTTTTCCGCGGCTGCCATGGGAGATTCTGAAACATCCATGGACGTCGATGTTGATGGAGCAGGAGCACAAACGTTGTACACGAGCCCTCGCATGAGTGGCTACGATGCCGACAACCAGAGTGTCGGATCCAACGGGAGTAGTTCCACCGTCTACTCCCTTCCACAACATTTGACCAACAGTGGTGGTCGATATTCTTACACTACTAATAGCAGTGTAGCAGCACCCGATGACTTGTCGTCCGTGGATGACAAATCGATCGCCGAGGGAAGTCTGTTGGATTACTCGCATAGTCGATCGGGTTCCCTTTCGTCCGAACGGTTGGCCAAGTTTGAACGAGAGCAAGAAATCATGTTTCAGCAAAAACGAACTAGTATTCAACGGGAGCTTTCCAATGTACTGGAACGAAATGCCATCAAGACGGTACGATGCAAGACATTCGTACTATCTCGTGTTCTTTCTGTCTTGTTCTCACCAATCAACATACATCATCCTCTCCCGATCTTGTGTATCCACAATTTCCCATACATATTATGTATGTAAATCAACAATCAGCACCGAGAGAAACAAGAGTTTATCAACACATACATGGTCGAGTTGGAGAAGGAACGAGCCAAGCTGGTGGCTCAATGGAGAGAGGAATGGGAAAAAGAAGAAGAGCATCTGAGACAACGAGATCCCAAACGGAAACTGTTTCGGGCCCTGTACAATAAGATTGGACAGTGCTTGGATGCACTCATGTACTTTTTCTCCAGTTTTGAAGTGTTCATATCGAACATGCCCCTTACTATTGCTGCTTTGGCCCTGAGCTGGGTGTCCATGGGCTGCGTTTGGTTCAAGGTAGGCATGCAGGCTAACAAAACTCGCATCTCATGAGATCATGATTGGAATGAATCTCAAAGATTTTCACATTGTGCCCTTTCTCAAAACTACCTTGACAATAAACAGTTCATGGAAGAGCAGATTGATGATTGCCACCACGTACATTTCTACTCGCCACAATGCACCTTCCCCGAGTTCCCAGGATGCTTTGAATGTAACTTGGAAAACAAGTGGTACATTCTTGGTGTCAATTTTCATTATTTCTGTTCCATTGTCTCCTTCACCTTTTGCAGCATGATCATGCTAAAAGTCATCATTGCGTGGGATGTTGTTTTGGACGAGCTGGGCAACCCTACCACAAGTACACGTAAGTGGTCGCCTTGTTCCGTTTCGCCTGGTGGATGCCTTGCTGACATGTCTGTGTAGCCGCTGGCGTTTTCTGCATTGCTATGGTTTGCGTCTTTGCTGGACGAGGTCCCGTTGGAGAGGTAAGATGGACTGTAAATGCCATCCTGATACTGGGTTCTTTCACTTAAAACAGTTCTTTTGTCTTCTGTAGATGGTCGTTTTGATCACCGCAACCTTCCACTTTGTGCTAGCCTTTTGGTTCTTGTACATGGCTGTTTTCAAGTATCATTTGTATCCCGACCCGGGTTGGTTTCCAAACAGTAAGTAATCGAATGTGGCCCGAAGGACTGCTCGATTGATTTTGTTGCTCATTGTTCTGTTTTAGCCGTGGGCATAAGTTATGCCGCTGTCAAAAGCTTCTTGTATTTCCCTTTCTACGGTGAAATCTTGATGATCCTGTGCTTGACCTTCTTCTTTGGAGTGTTCTTCGTTAGGTAGGGCATGAAGTGGCCCGGATCATCTGGGTATTAGAGACATTTATCTCACTCGTTCCACCTGTATGTCTTCACCAGTGCGTTGCGTGTGGCAACAAACCCCAAGATTGCAGCACCCATTTGCTGGTTTATGCTGTCGGCCCCATCTATTACCCTTTACGCTGTAACGCTCATGGCGCAACCGGCTGAAGCCGATGAGGTCGCCATGGCCAACAATCCTGAGCTAAAGGGGCACTTTGTCGACTTTTTGCAGTCTTACTATCTCCCACTGCATCACTTTCTTTTTGCATGTTCACTCATCGGTGTTTGCTCTGCCATACATGGCGTCTTGTCGCGCTGGGAGAAATTCAAGGAAAAACCTTTCTCTCCCGCCCATGTGGCCTTCTGCGCCCCTACTCTAAGCCACACCAATGCAATCCAATCATATCGGGCATCGATTGAGGCACTGTCCAGCTTTCCTCCACATGGTTGGTTTCGTACAGCAATTGACATTTACTGGTGCACCTTCCTCTTCACGGGGACAATTGTGAATTTGATCTTTACATACAAGTTTCTCAGACGGCTTCCCGAATGGACAAAGGTAGACGTGGCCGATGAGGAGGCACCTCCAGCCCCCTACGAAACCATGACACACGAAATGTTGGACGATCGTGGAGCTCACGAAACAATGATGGCACAACCATTTGTCAGTCCCGCCGTTCTAGAAGCAAATGAAGCGGGTGCTCTCGTCCGTGTTCGTCGAGGTACAGAGGACTACCGACGCTACGGTCCCTTCATTCGTACCCGCAAAGTAACTGCCCGTGGGTTTGATCCTTCCATGAACGATACAGAACTGCGACAAGAGAGGGCAGCGCTCTTGGAGTGGGTTGCAAAGACTGCTCCACGGAAACGAAACCGCACCATGAGCATTCCTGGTGTGTTGCATTTGCGAGACAAAGCTGGGCGTGGTGTGTACGGAACCTTCGTGGGAGGAGATGGTGGAGTGAACGGCGCAAATGATGGTGGAGATATTGGAGATCAGCGCGATGTTCGACGCACTAACTCTAAGCATACGCGAGCCAGAACGTCAGTGGATGGCTTTTGGTAAACACAAAAAGGCTTGCATCTCCAAGTCTGTTGTGTGCTGTGCGCACAACGGTGTTTTAGTACTGCCAGGGGCCAATGCCCTCGGCATGTTGCATACAATGCGAGGCTTGAATTGATAGGCAGATGCAATAGATTATAGAGTGCAATAATCTGTAATCTGGTCCGGGTAAGCCGCGGTGCCTAGTTCGACAGAAGCAATTCTCAGGGCGTTTGGAATGCCATCGCTTCATTATTGCTGCGCCAGGCTTGTTGGAGAGGCAAGGGAAATGGAGTGGTTGTATGCATTGACTTTTAACATCTTGCTTTGTGGCTCATGGTGCTTTCTGATTGAATCGTATCGTTCTTCTGCTGCAGATTGAGGTTTTGGTCGACCTTCCACTTAGTCAGTCAAGCTAAGGGCGTCGCGCTACGGTGTACAGTAGCAACACTAGCTGACAGTAGCTGCACTGGTAAGTACAGAGACACCCGTTCTGGGCCTTGCCCAATTCAGGTTCAAGACGCCCACACACTGGGGCATTCTCGTAACAGACCAAACAAAACATTGATGGGATCATTTTCAAACGAAGCATGCTCCGCTGATTCCAGCCAGTCGTTTGCTTTCACAAGCAACTCTCCAAGTTCTCGGTTATCCAAACTGGGGTCTCTCGCTTTCGCCCTGCCAAAACGATTCAGACGGGTCCAATACAGAACCTGCGTACCTTCTTCGGGCAACATGCACATCAAGGGAGCAATCGAAATCCATTGCAATGACAAGTTGGACTCTTGCAGGACCATTGACAATGGACCAAAGAACTTTTTCCGATAAAAGTCCATGGGCAGTCTGGCTAGGATGCCACCGCTCAGATGACATTCCTGCAGTGAATGGTTTTGACACAATCCCGAGACCACTCGGACGAGACAGGTTCGTATCCATTTGTATCCAAATCCATTGTCATTGTTATCATTCCCAAAGTCCAGGTGCAAGCATTCCAAGACTGTATTCTGTTCCAAAAGCTGTTGGATGGCATCAAATGCTTCCTTATTGTCCCAAAACAGAGAACACGGTAAATGGAGGCTGAGATCTTTGAGTTGTTTTTGATGATTGAGTTCTCTCATGACATGCTGAAAGGCGTTGAAGTGCCAGTCCCGTGGCAGACAAGTAAATGTCTTGAGCCTGGGCAGCATGAGGGAGACGGTTTGTGCTTGGGACAAGTTGAATGAAATGCGTCCATCATTGCGTTCCACATAGCGAGCTCCAAAGGCTTCTGCGACCACTCCCCCTAGCTGAAATTGATTTTCGGAGTATTGTTGTGTGAGTTCTTCCAGTACATCCGGAGTTGTATGACTGCTTTTACAGGCGAGCACCACAGGAGTTCCAAAACCACAATCGTCTTGAATGGCATCTGGATGTATATCTAGGAGTGTTTGGACTTCTTGGAGAGTGGCACTTCGAGTAGGATTTCGCAGCAGTGCGTGCAGTGGTAGATACCCATCTGTGCCCCGGGCAGAGACATGCTGAGGGTATTTCCGAGCCAGATAGATGACGACTTGATCCGAAACTCGTCCCAGCTGACAAGCTCGATGGAGGGGATAGTCTCCCGGTTCTCTACTATTACCGGTGTTGGAACGAGGATAAAGCACCACATAATCCCTGGCAGGAACAACATCCGGAACGAGTTCGCAGACTTGTTGTACCGTCGAAACATTTGCTCCCAGTTCCACCAGGAATGATAATGGCGACATGATCCGTTTTCTCTTGAGACGTTTCGACCATCCTTCCTTTCTCGCAAATCCCTGCTGTGCGAGTTTGGGATATCTCTTCAAGAGCTTGAGGGTGCTCTGTTCTTTTCTTTGGCGCTTTTCCTGGGAAATGCTGTTGCTGTACCAATTTTGGGCAATGATTCTCTTCAGCTCCCGTCGTGCCAGATTGTAACCAAGCCAAGACGTTCTATCCTTTGCCCTTGGCCTTCTTTCTTCCGCGCCATTGGTGGTGGTGGTATTGGATCCGTTCATCCTGGTTTTCCCTCTTTCCCAGTGTTTCTTCGTTATGGTTGTGGTAACGTCTCCTGAGACGACGCACCTTTTGGTTACCCCCTCAGTTGCAATCTGCAATCGATTTGCCGGCGTTTACTGTGTGAAATAGAGTAGCGGCACTTCAGTTGCATTATCAACGGTCATGTGTATCGTTAAGTAACAGGCTCACTTTCGAAAGATTTAGATTGATTCGTGGATAAAAGAACCGTTGAAGTTACTAAGGTTAAGCTTACGGATGATCCATTCTTGAAGGCGCAGCACTGACTTCTTTCCCTCATTGTATTCCTATGGTAAACAGGAGAGAAATCCAAGCTTGGCCGACAACAATGGTGAGTGCTTTATCCAATCGGCCTCAGTTGAATCGACGGATCTGTTCGCTCGATCGAATCGATCGCAATGAGGTAAGCCTATTATCAAGAGCGTTTGTTGAAGGTGCAGCGCTGACTTCTCTCCCTCATTGAATTTCTATGGTATTCAGGAGAATTCTGAGCTCGGCCGTCAACAGGTGAGTTGTTTTAATTATTCGAATCGAAGCACCTCTGTTATCCAAGCCTCACTCAAGCCGGCTGTCTCTGGTGTAGATTCGAAAGCCATCCCTCATTGAATTCTATGGACCGGGAGCAGTCAGTTCTCAGCCAGACGGCCAAGTTGGAGAAACAAGGGTAAGTCACCGGTTTTCTTCAGTTGAGCACAGAAAACAAAACTCATATCTATTTGTTGTTTTCTCTGCTGCACTGCTGACGGCCGGTGAATTACCATTGTCGAGGTCGAACGGACGACGATCGCTCCGGACAACAAGAGGAGAGGCTTCGATCGTCGTACGAACAGAGGATGCTCTGTTAACTCCAGCCCTACACCAGCTGAACATCGTCGAGTCATTGAATGGCAACAGCGGAGGAGGAGCTATACGACACACGACAACACACAAGAGAGTGGATCCTCTACGATTCATCCTTCTGTTTTTTCCTACTGTTTTGGTGGTGATTCCTGTGTCGGTACCCATTTTCCTGTATGCGCAAGTCAAGTACTGTTGCCACTAGCAATACGGCAGCTGGCTACAATGGCTGGATTGACAATATTCGGTTGTGCGTGTATTCGTCATAAGGATCCAATGCGAGGTAACCGAGTGCAGCCAGCAAAGTCGAACTGAGTGTGTTCAGTACTGTTGCCACTGTCACGGATCGATGTAACTCTACGTAACGGTACTGGCTACAATGGCTGGATTGACAATATTCGGTTGTGCATGTATTCGTCATAAGGATCCAATGCGAGGTACCGGTAACCGTAGCGAGCAAAGCCGAACTTTCGGTACTGTTGCCACTGTCGTCGATGTAGCTATACCGCAGCCGGCTACAATGGCTGGATTCATAATGTTCGGTTGTGCATGTATTCGTCATAAGGATCCAATGCAAGATACCGGCAACGGAGTGTAGCCAGCAAAGCGGAACCTGAGTGTGTTCGGTACTGTTGACACTGTCGCCGATGTAACTGTACGGTAGCCGGCTACAATGGCTGGATTAACAATATTCGGTTTTGTGCATGTATTCGTCATAAGGATCCAATGCGAGGTACCGGTAACGGAGTGTTGCCAGTAAAGCGGAACCTGAGTGTGTTCGGTACTGTTGCCACTGTCATCGATGTAACTCTCTGCCTACGGTACGGTAGCTGGCTACAATGGCTGGATTGCATGTATTCGTCATATGGATCCAAGTAGCGAGCAAACTGAGGAAACAGGAGACGAACGCTGAAAAAAAGCCGAATTTCGTCTCCAGGAGACGACGCACCTTTTGGTTACCCCCTCAGTGGTGCTCTGGAATCGATTTGCCGGCGTTTACTGTGTAAATTAGAGTAGCCGCACTTCAGTTGCAGAATCAACGGTCATGTGTATCCATAAGTAACAGGTTCTCGTTCGATAAAAATAGATCGATTCGTGGATAAAGGAACCGTTGAAGTTACTAAGGTTAAAGATAAACTGATTGAGTACCGCATTATTGAAGGCGCAGCACTGACTTCTCTCCCTCATTGAATTCGTATGGTAAACAGGAGGTAAATCCAAGCTTGGCCGACAAGAGTGATACATACCGGTAGGAGGAGTTCTTTATCCAATCGGCCGATCGATCGATCGATCGATCGCAATGAGGTAAGCCTATTATCAAGAGTGTTAATTGAAGGTACAGCGCTGACTTCTCTCCCTCATTGGATTTCTATGGTAAACAGGAGAGAATTCCAAGCTCGGCCGTCAACAGGTGGGTTGTTTTAATTATTCGAATCGAATCGGTCGCACCTCTATTATCTCTATTGTCAAGCCTCACTCAAGCCGGTCGTCTCCGGTGCAGATTCGAAAGCCATCCCTCATTGAATCCTATGGACCATGGGATGGCAGTCAGTTCTCAGCCATGGACGGCCAAGTTGGTGCAATTTGAAAAACAATGGTAAGTCTCCGGTCGTCTGCAGTTGAGCACAGAAAACAAAACTCATATCTATTTGTTGTTTTCTCTGCTGTACTGCTGATGGCCGAGGAAATCCCATTGTCGAACGAACGATCGGTCGCTCCGGAGAACACGAGGACGAAGAGGCTACCGCTACGGAGGTATGTGTACGGAGGAAACTGTTAACTCCAGCCCTACCAACAGCATGAACGGACCGTCGTCGACTTATTGAAAGGGAACAGGAGCGAGGCTAGCTACTCGACAACACACAAGAGAGTGGATCCTCCTACCGGATTCATCCCTTCTTGTTATTTCCTACTGTTTTGGTGGTGATTCCTGTGTCGGTACCCATTTTCCTGTATGCGCAAATCAAGTACTGTTGCCACTAGCTATACGGCAGCTGGCTACAATGGCTGGATTGACAATATTCCGTTGTGCGTGTATTCGTCATAAGGATCCAATGTGAGGTAACCGAGTGCAGCGAGCAAAGTCGAACCTGCATGCGTTCGGTACTGTTGCCACTGTCACCGATCGATGAACTCTACGGTAGCTGGCTACGATGGCTGGATTGACAATGTTCGGTTGTGCATGTATTCGTCATAAGGATCCAATGCAAGATACCAGCAACGGAGTGTAGCCAGCAAAGTGGAACCTGAGTGTGTTCGGTACTGTTGACACTGTCGCCGATGTAACTGTACAGTAGCCTGCTACAATGGCTGGATTAACAATATTCGGTTGTGCATGTATTCATCATAAGGATCCAATGCGAGGTACCGGTAACCGTAGCGAGCAAAGCCGAACTTTCGGTACTGTTGCCATTGTCGTCGATGTAGCTATACCGCAGCCGGCCACAATGGCTGGATTCATAATTTGTGCATGTATTCGTCATAAGGATCCAATGCAAGATACCAGCAACGGAGTGTAGCCAGCAAAGCGGAACCTGAGTGTGTTCGGTACTGTTGACACTGTCGCCGATGTAACTTTACGGTAGCCTGCTACAATGGCTGGATTAACAATATTTGGTTTTGTGCATGTATTCGTCATAAGGATCCAAACTGAGGCAAAGGGATACAGGAGACGAGCGCTGAACAAAACCGAATGTTATTGCTCTCTCTCATTTCTTTCGCCTGCATTGTCACTTTTAAGGTTCGGGTTGTAATCAAAGAAGCCAGCAAAAGCGGCTTAGACCTTCAGTGTTTCGAACTGAAAGGAACCGAAACGATCTTTTGCCATGGCAATTCTTCCTCGACAGGCAAAGAGGATCGTGAACACAGAAGACAATCCAGGCAACCATCGACCATCATCCACAAGCAAGAGCCAACAAACAAGCAGAAAGAAAGAGATATACTAGTCAACAAAAACATGCTGCTACGAGTCCGATCGAATGTGGGTGTTTGGCGTGTCGAGAACCTAGACGAAGCCACGGCGACCGTGTCGGATGTGTTGGAAGGCATTGCCAAGACGCGTCCTCATGTGACCTACGAAAAGCCGCTCAGTTTTGACCCGGGTTGTCTGCAACCGCTCAATACGACACAAACGTTGGCGGAACAAAAGTTGCGTCATGGCAGTATGGTCCATTGCCGCGTCGATGCCGGCTCCTGTGCCGAAGTCAAGGTCATGTTGGACGCTAACGAAGCCAATGAAGCGCCAAGTGGTTCTGGTGGCCACATGAAACGTGTCATTGACAAGGACGGTGCCATCAAGTTGGTTCCTGCCACAGAAGCAGCCGGTGGCGACAAGGGATTCCGCAAGGGAATGTTGCCGTTGCGAGACATGAAAATGGCCTGGCGATTGGACGAATTCATTGCTATGGACAGTCAGTACGAATTCAAAATCCAGCGACAACCAGAGGCCATTTGCAAACAAGTCTCCTTGGATTCGCCGTCCATTGGAGATTTCCAGGCGTACTGTGCTCAATTCGCCTTTCAACGAAAACGAATGGCGTTCTTATATGGGAAATTTGTTCCGGTCGATGCTGTCGAAGAAGGAAAAGAAAACGACAAAATGGATGTCGATGAAGACGACAAAAAGAAACCAGTCCCCATGAAGGCCGTTGTAGAAGCCATCTACGAGCCTCCTCAGGAAGTTGACAATGAAGCCGCCGAAGGACTGGTGCAACTAGAAGATCCCAATGAAGACAAGGTCGAACAACTGTCACAAATGCTGGGACTGCGAAAAGTGGGATGGATCTTTGGACATGCTCCTCGTGAGGATGGATTCGTCATGAACGGGGCAGAGGTCATCATGGCAGCTGAATTCCAGTTGGAAGCCGCGGAAGGAGTAGAAGAAACACCCTTTGTCACGGTCAAGGTCACCACGGGAAAAGACGGCAATGTCTCCGTCGAAGCCTTTCAAGTCAGTCAACAATGCATGGCCATGGTGGCAGAGGAAGCTCTGGAAATCGATTCCAATCCGGGATTCTGCAAAGTCAATGATACATTCACTGCCATTATGGAGGGAAAGGCATCCAAAAATGTCGAAAACAACTTCTTTCTCACGGTCGTACCGATCGTCTCGCACACATCCAAAATATTCGTCTCGCAATTCCCAAAATTCAACCGAGATGCCTTTTCCGCGGCCGACCGAACACCATCCAAGGCAGAACTCAAAAAACAACTGGGTAAAGCGGGGACGGCGGGATGGACCATGGTCGATCTGCTAAGTGATTTCCAGTTGCTGCTCTATCTCGGAGAAAACTTGGATATGAACGCTGATATGCCCAAAATCTGTGAATCCGTTGTCGATCGCAGTGTCCCGCTGGACGATGGATACGCCATTCTCATCAAGGGAATTGCAGGATTACTGTAGGACAAGAGCAGTTCATTCAAATTCAAACAATTCAATTCAAGCCGGTTGTCGTGCTGGAGACCGACGAGAGGAAAGGAAAGGAGCAAAAAAGCTTTCGTGGGTGGTTTTGAAAGCTTTTTCCAGCCGAAAGAAAGTGCCCTCCACAGATGATGGCAAACTCTGCAACTACCACTTTATGAGCTCTCTTTCAGATGTCAACACACGATAGAACAACCAAAAGTACAAATAGCTGAATTTTTCTAGAAATGACATTCCTCTGTAGTACACTACATTAGAATTTAGACTATATTTTGACATTGATCTACTGTACGCATACAACGGACATTGAGCTTCACCATCCTTACTTTCACATGAAAGCTCCTGTTGTCGTGTTCGCCCGAGTGTGACCACGGACTAGTCTTTCGCCTTCAGACGGATTCGAAAAAGTGCCATACACTTCTCGACTGACCCATGGAACACTCATGGTACGATTGCGCTTTCGAGGTGCGTTCTTGGCCACCCAATCCAGCAATCGCGCTCTTTCTTCACGAAGCTCCAGTTCACTCAGCATCAAATCGAAACCAAGAGAAGTCACATTGCGTGTACGCCTAAACGGTCCGTGTCTGCGATAGTCCTCGGTGCCTCGCTTGACCCTAACCAACACTCCAGCCTCGGCTGCTTCCAATACGGCAGGACTCACGAAGGGTTGTCGCATAGTCTCGTGTGCACCAGTTTCATCCAACATTTCATGGACAATCGTATCAACTGGGGCTGGGGGCTCTTCCTCTCCTGTAAGATCTGGCTTGGTCCATTCTGGAATGCGTACAATGTACTTGATGGTGAACACAATATTCAACACGGTGCCGACGACAAGAAAGAAGCACCAGTAACCAAACAGCAACTTTTTGAATGGACTTCCTGGAGGCATGTTTGGAGACAAGCTAATCAGCGATGCGCGGTATGCCTGAATGCAGTTCGTGTGGGAGAGGGTTGGAAAGCAGAACGCGACATGTGCGGGCGAAAACGGTTTCTCTTTGAATGTTGGCCATCTCACGTAAAGGCTGTGCACAGCTGAAACCAAACCAACCATGGTGAGGGCCATGAAAAAGTGTTGCGATGGCATGAAGTAATCCTCCAGCATCTCCGTAAAGTGAAGCTTTGCGTCCGGCGATGTTTCCATCAGCGTTTCTTGAGACGGAGTGGGCTGACTTAATAATGTGAGGGCATACTGAGAAGCGGCGGGGAAGGGCATGAGGAAGGTGAGTGAAGGGGTGCATCGAGTCAGATATACTATTCTCCTGCACGTACGAGGGTGATTGATGGGGCCGACAACTGGATCCAACAAACCGGTGCAGCAATCTTGTGATTGAAGTACACGCGCACAACGCTGAAGACAGGTGGACGAGGGAAACAATCGTGAGTTCAGGGCCGATTGTGCGGTAACGAATGCATTGACTTACCTCACAAAGAACGTGCACAGAAAGAAAAGTGTGCAGCACTGCATCGTTTTCAAAGATATTGCAGCGACTGACTAGATGAGACAAAACTGCAGGTTTACGGCTTCTCGTGTGAGTGCGTTGCCATAGCTGTGCTTACCATCATGATAATCAGACCTGGCGTAGGTAGATAGATGAACGTCTTCACAGCCGCGTAAGAGATCCCAACAACCTAGATGATGTTGAAGAGGCGAGCCAGGGTAAACATAACGACATGGGCATGACAAGTTCCCATCAATAGAAAACTTACGTTTGGGAACCAACCCGGATCGGGTAATCCGCGAAACTTGAAAATGGTAGTGTACAGAAACCAAAAGGCCAGCATGACATGGAAAAAGGAGGTCACCAGAACAATGGCTTCCCCCACGATACCATACTGTCCTGCAAATGTGCAGACGACTGCAATGCACCAAACACCGACAGGAGTGGATGTTGTTGGATTCTTGAGCATGTCGAGGACGACATTGGGAGCCAAGATGACTTTGGCAAGGAATAGGAGACAACACAAAGCCGACACAGAGGAGCAAAACAAGTGAAAGTAGAGTGCTGCTTGGTAGTATGGGTTTGTTACGTCGCATGCAAAGCAGCCAGGGAATTCCAAGAAGGAGCACTGGTCTGAAAAGTAGTGGGCATGTACACAAGTCGAGACAACTTCTTCCGTGAACTATATACAAGAAGGTAGGAATGAGGTTGTTTCAGTGGGGCGGCACTTTCAAACATCAGTCAGTCAGTCGGCCAGTCACTAGCTAGGTGTCTGCTTATTACATACCTTGAACCAGACCGTTCCTGTTTTGTGGCAAATTATGATCATGCAGTCAGTCACACACCGGGATAATTGTTAGTGGGCACCGCGAATGCATGTGTTGAGCATCATGGTGTCGTAAAAGTACGTTACTCACCTTGCGTCACCCAGCTCAATCCTACAGCTCCAACAGTCAAGGGCATGTTCGACAGTACCACTTCAAAGGTAGCCAGCATGGACAGGAGGGAATCAATGCACGGTCGTATAATGGCTTCGTAACATCCAAAATCGTGAAAAAGACGCTGTTGTTCTTGTCTCATTCGTTCTTCTTCCCGCCTCATTTCAGCCTTCCATAGTTCCATCATGGCGACCCGTTCCTTTTCGAGTTCTTGCATGTACGAGTCGATAATGGCATTTTTATCCGATTCTTTGGTAATGGAATTTTGTTCCAAGACATGCCCCAATCTCTGTTCCATGTCGATCTTTTTCTGTTGGAATTGTTCTTCTTGCTGTTGTTCAAACCGCGCCACTCGTTCGTCATAATATTCCTGGTTGCTGTTGGTTGTTGCAGTGTTCCTCATGATGGACGATGTTGAGGTTTGTAGCGCGCCACTGTAGGTATTATCATTGGCAGCACTTGATCCATAATATCCTCCACCACCAGCAGCAGCAGTAGGAGGAGCATAGTAATCTCCCGCCAGTGAACTGAGAACGGATGAATCATCGGCAGCGGTTTCGAATCGAATGGTTTTGCTTTGTATGGAGGAGTCATCGTCGATTGTTGCGTTATTGCTGTTGTTGTTTGGACCAAACCAATTTGGGTATTGTTGTTGCGGGGGTGGCGATGGCACATCCGAGGGGGTACTCCCCCACGACGATCGCATAGATTGTTTTTGTTGTTGGTCTACTACGACAAAGCTTTGACCATCGTCACTTTCGTCAATGGCCGTGAGATGCAGTCGTTTTCGAAATGTGGTATTGGGAGAAGGGCTGACGTGATAATAATGTGGCTGCTGTTTGTTGGTACTAGTGTTGAGTGCTCCCGCAGCCGCTTGTTTGAGAAAGGTTTGATTGCGGAGTGCATAACTCTTGTCGGCCGAATTTCGTCGTTGAGGTGATGGCTTGGCAGCAGGAGGAGGTGGTGGCAAGGGAGGTCTCTGATTGTTATCATTGTTATCATTTCCAAGGAGATCATTGGCAACTCCTTCCAAGACATCACTCCAACTCTGAGCCTTCTTGTGGTGGCGCTGAGAAGCAGGTTCTCCACTGGTGGTCTCTTGGCCGGTCGTTTGATGATTATCTCCTTCTTCTTCTTCCTGTGCATGTGGTGGATTATTACTAGATCTAGTGCTCGACAATAATCCTTCATCCAACGAGACTGATGCCGCAACGGCAGGTTCGTCCTTATTGTTGTCCTCCTTTGTCATGGTTATGGACAAACTAATGGGCAGACGGGCAGACAACTCTATGGAAGGCCTTCTCTTATCGGTATCGAGCTTCGGCCAAGTCTGGTGTCGCCGTTTGATGAGGTGTCGTCATTGCCAAATTGCACTTTCTTTGGACATCCGGCCTTTGCATTTTGCCGGAAGCTTTTTGATTTCTGACATTCGAGTCACAATAATGAGGCAGTCACGGATTGCTGCTCACAAAATCCACCCCAACAGTCAAAGATCCACACCGAACTATCGATTGCCATGAAGGTACTAGCTAGTACCGGTACCGGTGTGAAGGTATGGCATCCTCAAGGTCAATGGATGCAATGATCATTGTCGACGACGATGACTACTAGTACTAGCATTAATAGTAGAAAAGACGACGAGCTGTTACTGGTGGCTGCTGTGGTTTGGGACTTGCAAGGCTCTGGTGAAACCAAGACGAGCAAGATTCGCATCCGTCAAAGGGATATTATCCAACATGGAGTTTGCACGCCAAGAGATCTTTGGAACATGCTTCAATCCTCCCTCGTCTCGGTGCTTCCCGAAGCCTCCTCCTCTTTGTGGCAAATGGAGGCCGTTCAAGTCTACGACAACAATACCAATTCTTACGTGTCAATTCCGTTATTATCGGAGGACGACGACGATCCAACAATAATGGACGTGACACGACGGTTTGGAACACGCCTACGAATCCATGTCACAACCACAACGAATGGACAGCACAATAATAACAATAATCAACCAGAACCACCCAAAGCCATCATGGGCCGATACTACTCGTACAATCCCAAGCAAGGCATCCTCATTGCCGGAATTCCACTACGAGTGCAAGAAACAACCCTTCAAAATGCCACGGGAGGCAATGTGTGGGATGGAGCACTCTTATTGGCACGATACTTGGAAAAAACTGCCACCAGTCTCGTGACATCCAAACGAGTCTTGGAATTGGGAGCGGGGTGTGGTCTTGTAGGAATTGCAGCTGGGATATTGGGAGCCAAACAAGTCTTGCTGACAGATTTGCCCTATGCACTGGAAAACATGAACCATAATGTGAAACAACACTGGGATGCCTGTCAAACGGCAGGATGCCAACAAATGGTGTGTGCGCCTTTGGACTGGTATCATCCTCCGTCGCTGGAGGAATTGGGAAACAGTATGAAGACGCCATCATCATCAATATCAGAACAACAACCATGGATTCCAGAACTCATTTTGATTGCCGACTGTGTTTGGATGCAACCATTGGTGCAGCCTTTACTAGCGACTGTCGAACACTTGGTGACACAAGCTGCTGCTTGTCAAACACACTTGACGACAACAAGAACAACGATAATACAAGTACTCATCTCGTACCAGAGAAGAGGAAAGTCAACGCATGAAGAATTCTGGAATGGAATTCACGGACTACGCTTTCAATCCATAATAAAACAACAAAATGTCACCAATGTTACAGAAGTTATTGATGTTACCAAAGTGGGACTTGCCAAACCTGATTCCATCCACTTGTTGCTTCTGGAAATCAATCTTTCTTGACAAATTCAATCAACCTCAAGCAGCAACCCTTTTGCGATTGTCATGCCCCCATCCGTTTCATCCAGTCAGTCAGCAAGCCTACGACCAGCATGTTGCCCGCTTGTTTGTTCAACTCTGCCTCTGTCTCCACAGTCAAAAGTGAAGAAGAGGCACCGATAGCTACATGTAAACTCAATCGTGTGATACTAGTACACATATGTAGCTTTTTGCAAGTTAACCGTTGCCGAAGAGGAAAATGAGTTGAACGACGAAAACAAAGAGTGCAATGACAGGTAGGCAAAGAATATCAGCTTTTGCTATCCGGTCAAGAAGTTTGGAATACTACTACCAGGTAGTATCTACTTGAATACCTGTCCTTCACAGCTTGACGGCTCTTTGATCCCCTATTTATTACAGTTAATTATCCAGAAGCTACTGTTTTTAGAATGGTCCTCCACGGTAGTCTATTTACAAAGTGGAACTGGTGAAGTGCGAATAGTTATCTGGTGATGCCTCTTGGGTTGATGCTTGCAACCCATTGAACCCTAGCTATAGTCCCTGCGTTTCTTCCTGCAGGCTGAGCCCTTGCCTGCCAGATCTCCTCTGATGGCTGGATGCAGCTCGTCCAGACAGCTTCGCGCCAACAAGCAAATTTGAAGGGTATATTGTCCCAGCAGAAGCTCATCAAGCCCCCATTGGCTGCGTTCACACTGTGCTTGGCTTAGGCTCCCTTCGTTCATTGAGGGAAGAGTGGGAAAGGAACCAATATCCCCTATGTAGCTGCTTTTCCATGTTCCATTTCCGGCAAGAGCAACAGGTTACCTTCAGTTGTTTCCAAAGAGAGCCAGGAAGTCTGGTGGGAGGAATGCAATAAGGTCTTGTAGTTCCGCATTAAACTGCTGCTGGTCAATACTACTGAAGGACCTTCCTCTCATCATCCCCATCCCCATCCGGGACCTAGATCTAGATCCCCCAGTCCCAAAGGTAGGACGGGGCGTCCGTGGTCCGTCTGTTGGAGCTACCGTGGGAGGAAAGGTGCGTAACGCAAAGGAGGGCGATTGGGACGGTCGGATTGAGGGAGGGGAAGACGGAGCCTTGGACGGTGTTCTTGAGGGAGACGCAGAGGGGGCTTTTGAAAGTGTGGGCGAAATGGATGGCGTTGATGATGGAACTCTAGAAGGCCGTGACGATACAGATGGTGACAGAGATAAAGATGGTTGCCCAGAAGGATTCTTTGATACAGATGGCGACTCGGATGGAGATGAGGATGGTGAGCGGGATGGTGCTTTGGATGTAGTAGGCGATGCCGACGGTTGCTTAGATGGTGTTGTTGATGGGGAGACAGATGGTAGTCTCGAGGGAGATGCAGATGGTGATCCAACGGGAGATGCAGAAGGACTTGCAGAAGGAGTGGGAGTGGGATTGAAAGTACGATAACGGAAAAATCCGCTTCTGAAGCTGCCACTATGGTCAAAGCTGCCACTACGGCCACCCATCATGCCTCCCATCATGCCTTGGAGCCGTCGCTCATTGTCGCCTGACAAGCCAATCTCAGGGTGGCGTGGTTTTATCTTTCTGTGAGGTCGTTTTCGTCTTCCCTTGTCTTGTTTGGTTCGGGGTCTACTGTCTTTTTTGGTTTGGGGTCTACTGACTTTTTGAGAGAGATGCCATGGCTCTTCAAGTTCTTCAATATCCTTGAAAGAGACTGACTCTCCAAAAAACTCGAAAGCTTCTTTCATTTTGTGCTGCATGGCATCCCCCAGTTTCACGACCTGTTCTGATGGCGGCACAACATTGGCTTTTGAGAAGGTCGATGTGCCAAATGATAATAGTGCAAAGAGTGCCAAAATGACAATGCAGTTTCGAGCAAATATCAAGGCTTTTGACTTTCGTCGTCTCTCGTGTGGTGTTTTGCTCTGACTCTCGTCGCCGTCGACGACCTTGTCTAGCTCTGGCTCAGGTTGACTAATGGTTGTGTCATCGTCGCTGATGGGACTTATTGGTCCTTCTGACTCGTTACTCGTTTCTTCGGCGGACGATCCCATGGCCAACTGTCCTCTCCTCTCCAAGGCATGTTGTGCTGGGTGACAACAAAAATGCCATTTCGATCCCTGGAGCTGCCGTTGGAAGTTTCTTTTTTGCCAAGTGGCATCACTCTTCCACGTTGTGCTCTGCTACTAGCTTCTATTTATGCGGTACCGGTACTACTCGTAGTAGACCATGTACGATGTACCCGGACCGTCCGACTTTTTCACTGAGGATTAGGAAAATTTGAACATTCCACGACTGATGACAGTTTGAAATAGGCTTCTATATATACCTTTAAATCTTCAGTATGCTCCTAAACAGTCCTCTAAATAAACACGCCCTTAAAAATATGTCGCATAATACCTTTAAACCTCGAAACACCATCCCCAGTACATTCCCTTACTGTACTATTGTAACGGCTTTTCGACCAGCAGCCGGTCGGCTTGGTCGGCTTCAAAAGAAGCTCTGCCTCGTGTCTCCACGTCTCCACAGTCGAGTTTATGGGGGGTTAGGCATGGGACGCGGGGGAGGGAGAAAAAGAAGAAAGAAGAGGGAGAAGGGTTTATCGGTTGAGTTCCAGATTCCGGTTGGAGAGCAGGCAGGGCTAAAGATCTGGTCACGAAGACGCCAGTAATGCACCAGAAAGAGGGGAAACGGCAATGACCTGGTCATCGGCCCCTCCTCCGTTAAATTCCTACATCCGAAGAACAATGTATATGTCAGTAAATACGTCACCAGAGAGGTTCGTTGATGTCTGATTCAATTCAAATTGATCCAACGGATACCGACAGACTCTTTCCCAATCCTTCGCTCGAAAGAAACCCTCCCATTATTTTCAAAACTCGCGAGATTGATCGTGGTGGACAAGTAACTGGTGCGTGGTTGTTGTTTTGTTGTTGTGTTTGTGTTGTTTGTTGTTAGCCACAATGGCGACCATGGCATGCTACTAATCGTTCTATCCTTCACTACCTGACGCTCAGCTTCCTACCGAAGCCCTTCCTCTATCTCCGACAGCACTCCGCTCCGTCCGCTCCTTCCTCTACGGACGACTACCGCTCCTTCCATCTACGGACGACACAACCAAAATGGAGGATCGCAACTACTTCTCCGCCTTCCCAGTGGCTGCAAAGTGTCAACAGATACCCATTGAATGAGATGAGGCAACAAGGCATGGATTCACCTGCAAGTATGTCATTTGTTGGTACAACAGTGAGGAGGAGGACAACTTCTGGTTTGCCACACAACAAGCATGGAAGTGATAGTTCTTGAGGAGATGATTATGCAAGGAGATGCAACACTTCCTCCTGATATGAGACAACACATTGATGGGTACGCCAGGATAGATCCACATGGTACCAAAACTTGTTCACCTATGAAATTTGGAGGGCCACATCCCTGTGAAGGACAGGACACTTATAGGATCTATTTACAAAGATAGACACTGAGGATGACTGCCCCATGAAGGACCAAATTTGCATGGATGCTGCATGGGTATTAAAGCAATCCAGTGGTACGCAACCCTAAATTTCTCCTTCAAGGAATTTTGTATGATGAATCATTGAGTTTGTGATGTTGTGCATGGAAGACCTTCGTATCATGGAGGCCTGAGACCCCAATTGGCTATGTTTATTGAGGGCAACAACCAACAAGGACTTTGAATGTAAGTGACAATGGCTACAATTAAGAAAAAGGTTTTCACTCTAATAATTTGTTCTTATTCATTATGTCGAATAACCATGGAATCTAGATTGGCAATTGGTATCATGTGGTGGTCTTCCTCTCCTGTGTGTCAACCAATGGCAGAATTTGTGACAGCAACCATTCGGTGGTAGGTTTCTGGAAAGGAGATGGAGTATTGGTTGGAATTGCTGCTGCATTAAGGCAGTTGCATCATTTGATCAGGTGTTGTTGCTGACAGAGAATCAGGTTGACCAA
This sequence comes from Seminavis robusta, assembly GCA_903772945.1. Taxonomy (NCBI): domain Eukaryota; phylum Bacillariophyta; class Bacillariophyceae; order Naviculales; family Naviculaceae; genus Seminavis; species Seminavis robusta. Next base: position 48,290 of record CAICTM010000294.1, read on the forward strand.
TGTAAGAATTTCTTGTTTGTGCTACAGGAGGAGGCTGCTTGTTGGTGGTGGAGTTGGAGCTGTGAACCGGTTTGTGGTTGTTGGTTGATGGTTGTGAAGCCGGTTGTGGTTGGTGTAATCCTTGGTTGTGGTTTGGGAACGGTTGTGGTTGTGGAGCAGGTTGTGGTTGTGAAGCTTCACACTAGACTGGTGCACAATGTAAACAAGCAACAATCATTTGGTGAGTACTTCTGCCTGTGAGGTTTGAATCCAACAATAAACTCTGAAAAGAAAATCTTTCTCCGGTATCCTGTGGCAGTGGCTCTGCATGAGGAAATGGTGCATCCAGACCAACAGCCTCTGCCATGTCATTTAGGTAAGCCAACTCTGAATGGTTCCAGTAAGGAACAACCTTCTCCCATCCAGCTGGAATTGGACTTCCTTTCTGCTTCGCTGATTCTTGACAGGAAGGCTCTCTTGTGTCTAATCTTGAGGTTGTATCTTGCAGTTCCAGCCAAGTTGAGTGCATCTGCAAGGCTTCTTCTCATTCGACCATTGCCAAAATGGGCGGACTTGTCATGGAACGCTTCTAACTTGGATTCTCCTCTCCTTGATAGGTACTCTGGAAGCTTGTGTTTGGAATTGGGTGATGGCAGGATTGTGTCATACATGTCTTACAGTGCCAGGGGATCAGCCAAGTGAGCAGCTTTCTCCACACAGTTCTCTACAGTTGGCTTGGTATCAGAAGTTAACAAGGTATAGTTCTTGTCTGGATCGAGTCGGCCCTGTCCTGGCCTGCTACCATCACTGGCAGTCACCTTGTACCTGCAGAACCACATGTTGAAACTTCTGTCTCATTGTCTCTGGTTCTCTCATCTTCTTCCCTAGATATTTGGAGTACCTATCTCTGAATACCTTGGAGGCTTGCATTCGAGATCTCAGCATGAGTAACAACTTGCCATTGGTGGATAGTAGACCATGTTTCAGAGCATGCAGCAGCTTCTCATAGTCATCAGGTGAGTACACATACAGGCAATCCAAGAGGTCTGACATAGCTTGATAGTGATCAATGTGTCCTTTCTCAAAGTTGACAGTATCCTCTTCTCATAATGAAACAGGCCTAGCCTTCCCTCGATTCCTGGAAAGAGTATCTCCCAGTAGTCATCCTTGTGGGGCCAGGTGTCGCTGTACATGGCAGCTGGTTGAAGTGGCTCCTCCTTGCTAGCTGCATAGCAGCATGAGAGAAGTGGATTGTCTTGGTGGTGGGAACAAGAACAGCAGAGGCAATCTCTCCTGTTTCAGTGGCAGCATCCCAAACAGCACCGGCACCAAGACTCTTGGAGTAGTTCTTGATCACCTGAAGGTGTGATCTTGGCAGAAGATTCCTTTGTTGCACTGGCACTTTGGATCTCTCTTGTGTCCTTTGTTGTCACTGATCCCACGGATTCCTGTTTAAGCACAAGCAGCATCATAGAGTCACGGATGGTGTCCCCAAGAGGAGGAAACTGTCGTATGTAAGTGCCATCCTTTTGAAGAAAGGGATCTGGATCAGTGTCGCTTCCCTCCCAATGGAGTAGTATGACATCATGGCCCTAATGAATCTCTGTTGATTGCATTGTAGATGAGCGCGACTGCAGAGTTCTCCATTTCCATAGGTAACCATTATAGTGTCGAACACTTCTGTTGACTCCTCTCCAAGTGACTAGCCTTGTTAGGTAGAGCGTACTTTGTCTCACTGGATAGAGCAATGAAGCGTGGTCTGGGATCGAGAAGCAATTCTGCAGAGTTGGCATCAATCTTCTGTTGCAGCTTTCACAAACCATGGACATGACATACACCAAGAAGAGGACCAGTGATGCCAAAGATGGGGACAAGGTCTTGTTGTGTGCCCAGTTTGTCCTTGTATTCTTGAGTTTGCCAGAGCATCTTCCATCGGACAAGGAACTGTAATTCCACATCGATTCCAGTCCACTAGAAGGAGTTTCTGCCCAAAAATGGAGTGGTAGTGAGGAGACTCGATTGCTCCTCTGTGGAGGGAACTGTCATGGTGAGTCCTTATATGTTGTAATAGCTCTGATTCTTGTCCTGGTAATGGATTTGACACTGCTTCTGCCATGCTAGCATTGCCAGTGGTGCTCCTTTTTCTTGTGTTTTCGACAAAGGCGGTATCATTTACAAGAGTGGTTACCTTTTGACAAAGAGCCACTGGAGTGGCCATTGCTGCCTTTTCTTGCTGTTGCCGGCTCTGCTTTGTTTGGCTGTGTTGTTCTAGCAGCAAAGAATGCTTCTCCATTTTCTCTTGTGAATGCCTCCAGCTTCCTCTCATTCAGTGGTAGAGGAGCACTGAATTGTCTGGTGATCTTCTGCTTTCTTTGATTGTCTCCATGTCAGCGCATTCAAAGGTCCTTGTCCTTTTGTTATTGTATTCTTAATACAGAAGACAGAGTGTGATCTCTTGGGGACTCTGAGACCAAGATGTCTGGCCTTACAGATGAACAGTTCTTGAGTGGATCAAAGACTTCTGCTACCACTCCTCCCAGCGTTGTTTGCGGTCCTTCTTCTCTGGCTCTCTTGATCTGTTGTTGTTAATTTGGCGAGTTCATAGCTCTCTTCTGCTGGGAGTTTCTATTCTGGCTTTGGGCAACCCATTCCTCCATTTTGTGTTGTTGTTGCTGCTGCTGTTGGTGGCTCATGATGCTCTCTTGCTGCTGCTGCTACTGGCTTTTTGGCCGAGATAATGACTGTGTGATGAAGCGGCAGCATGTCATTGTCGCTGTACGGTCATAACGCCTGAATTTAGTGATGAATTCATGCATGACGATGAACACCGATGCGGAACTATGTAGGTGGTACGGGATCGTGCTAAAACTTCGCATGGCAAGACAATGGAAATGATACGCACCAAGAGCGCGAAAATTCGCATACTCAGAATATATCTGATTGTCTGTGAATTCATCTCACAGACCGTAATCCTTTCAGTGCGCGTAATAATGTGGAGAGATATATAAAATATCCCTATTCTGTGAACTTTATAGCACACTGTATCCGTAATAACTATAAATGGTACGTTAAGTATATTTAAATGTTTTTCGTTAAATATCGCTGACATATACATTGTTCTTCGCTCCTCTCAGCCAATCAGATCACTGCCTTCCACCCCTTTCGCCCTCAGTCAAAAGTCTAATAAAAGGGGGTAAGTAGCGGTACGCTTGTACCTGGTACCGGTAGCGGCGTGACAGCCCTCGGAGTATCGCCAAGTTTTTCGACGAAAACTCCGGACGAGAATCTTTCTTTTACATCGGTTTCAGCTCTGTGAATTAAATCAAGCTGTCATAGTCTTTTTTTCGAAGCGATCCTTGGGAAGTCTTGGTCTCAAATCTGCTCTCCAGAAGCGTCCTTTTGTTGGCTTTGTTTGGAGAGAATTCTGAAGAGCCAATATGTAAAAGCGTTTGCTTCAAAAAACTGTTTACTGGAATTTCTAGAGTGTACCAGTTTCAACGATCGAGGCAAAGCACAATTGTTCCATAATGCATTCTTCGCAAACATGATAATAATGGCTGATCTTCTATTAGGCCGACAGCAAAAGAGGATCACACAAAGCTGGCAATTGGGGTACAATTTGTATTACCGTACTGTACTCATCCGAGAGATACCGTACCAAATACCAATCATTCCCCACTGGCAGTACCGGTACCGGTACCTAAGATAACTGTCTCACGTGGACCAAGATCTGAAGACGATGGTCACGTGGAACAAGGAGACTTTTTCCTTCACAAATTTCATTCCGGCTCTGCAGCTTTAATCTTCGGGGTTCCGGAGGCTCACTTTTTGAGTTGCCCTCGTATGATTCGTCCGGTTGCATTGCAGATCCTAATGGACTTTGATTGGTACGAAGACCCCATGTTCCTGTACTTTGAACAAGCATGTACCGTGGCCATCAACGCTGGCATCGGATCCGAAGCTTGGTGTTTGGCCCAGACCCCAGTAAGGCAAGCACAAAGGTACTAGTATCCTTTGCTCTGATGTCTCTTGTCTTTTTGAGACACCACTTTTTCTGGCCGCTGCAGCCAACGATCGCCACCAGTTTCTTTGACAGGCTTTGATGACATTACGGTATTCTTCTTCACAATAAACGCGAAAGAATCTGAAAATGTCGGCAGTAGCTAAGGCCAAGAATGCTGCTGTCAGTAGCAAGGACGTGAACTTTCCCAAGGAGGACGTCTCCTTTTCCTTCCTTCAAGCTCCTTCCTTGGACCTCCATTTCGCGAGTACTCGCTCAAGCTTCTCAGAAGGCATCAACAAGCCACCAGTAAATCAAGACGAGAAAGCGCAGTCTTCGTTGCCTGATCTGGCCTGCTACCATGAACAGAATCAACACTTTCTGGAGCACGGCGGAATGCTACACAAAATGACACTCGAGGAAACGGCAGAACGAGAGAGACAGAGGCTGACAAAGCAGCGACAGGAAAAGGACCGTGCTGAATCGAAACCTAGCAACATGATGACTCCGGCTTTTGTCTTCAGGTACGCAAAAACCTCGACCTCTAGACGGCTTGACCTAGCTAATTGATGAGTGGATATCATCCGCCGCGCAAGAACTCACCTGTAAGCTCTCATTTCAACTTGCGTGTAGGCTCAACAAGCCTCATGCCGGAAAGCCAGTTATTGCACCATCAGCTGGCAACGTACCTCCGAGGATGCGCCACTTGGAACCGATTGGAGATGACGACACTTGGAGCGAGGTTGTGTCGGTTTCCTCGTCGGGATATTGCTTGTCTGGCAGCAGAAACAACAGCTCGGTGGACTTTCGTGTTCTGGCTCGAGAGCCACATTCAGAGCAGTCCAGTGGAAACTTCAACAACAGCAGTGGACAGGGTACCAAAGATAATCGGTAAGCTTTGGTGGCTTGAATAGTGTTGTCCTGCTTGTGGGTACATACGTGCGCACAAGCCCAATGATTCAATGTCACTGACAATGGCCTGCTGTGTCCTGCAGTGATGATGAAAAGTACATTTCCAGCGAGAGCTCGGTTGGTTCACCTGGCAAGAACATTGAAAAGCTGACAAGGGATCTTTGCAAGAGGTTTCCACAGCCGGATCAACCGGCAGAACAACGAGAAGGTAGCGTGCAATCCGATGATGCGGTCGTCCTGCTTCCTGAGTACCCTGAAGGGACCATCGAGAAAAAATCCAAGCACAGAAAGGTCTGCCCATACGATGAATGCTTGACCTTTGGCAGTTGCCCAACATGCTCTCACACAAAGTCCTTTTCAACCGTTTTTCAAAAGCCCAAGAAGAAGAAGTCCCATCGCAGCAAGAAGGGCGAGGCCAGCTATGAAATTGACATCAGGCAGGCGAAGCGCATCGAGTTGAAAGCCAAGGAATCCAAAAAGGTGTGTATCCTTCACGCGTGGTTGACTACGGATGCTTTTATAGGTAGTGCTTGCTCTGGCATGAAAGGAGAAAGTATCAATCTCAGCTCTCTATCCCCAATGCATGCAATCTGTAGACCAAGAAAAAGTGGCGCGACGAAAAAGAGGAGAAGTACTTGCAACGGTACCTCACAGAATTGGAGTGCGACCGCCAGATGCTCATGGCTGAATGGCAGCAGGAGTACGACAATGCCGGTGGCGTCAACGAGGATTACAATAGCTTTTTCTCGTCCGTGTACGCGTCTGAGAACTGCTGCAGGCAGTGTGTCGACCCGTTGATCCAGTCTGTCATGACGTTCCTCTCCTTCGCGGAGGTGTTCATCAGCAACATGCCCCTCACAGTGGGAGCAGTCGGCTTGAGCTGGGTGACCCAAGGTAGGCCGGATCTTTTTGCTGAAGGCAGGCTAGATTTTTGAAACGAGAAATCATTGAATCATGACAAGCAAGCAACTGACAACAGTTTGGCCAATCATGCAAACAGGCACCATTTGGTTCAAATTCATGGAAGAAAATATTGTAAGTAGTGTGATGGCAGTGGTTCAGCTTTGTCCATGATGGGAATGATGCCTCATACATCTAATTGCGCTTTGCTGTTTAGGACGCCTGCGTGTACGTTTTCAAAACATTGGTTTGAGATTCAAGATATTGAAACTTTGTTCCTCATCAGTTTATCCTTCCAACATGCTTCCAGGCCTGCAAGATACAACTCAGACAGGTGCACATTTGGCGAGTTCCCAGGCTGCTTCGAATGTGATAGATCAAATCCAACCTACATTGCAGCCCTCAGCTTTCACTATTTTTGTCACTCGGTCGCTTTCACCTGCGTCCTATTGTTCCTTTTGAAGGTGGTCTTGGCCTGGCGTGTCGTGGCAGATGAACTCAGCAATCCGGCAACTAGTTCTCCCATGGGAATTGTATGCATCACTGCTGAATGTATCTTTGCAGGAATATTTGGCAAGGTTGGGGAGAGCATTGTTTTGGGAGTCTCAATATTTCACGTCTTGTTCTCCTTCTGGTTCCTCTACTCAGCAATCTTCAAGTTCCGTCTCCTCCCAGATCCTTCCTGGTATCCAAACTGTATTGGTCTTGCCTACGCAGCTGTGAAGAGCTGGTAAGTCTAAAAAGGGAACCGCAAAATTGTGTTCCGTGGCTGGGGCAGGTTATTGAACACCTCAACCACTGACAATCATATCAACTTTACAGGCTGTATTTCCCACGGGTCGGCAAAGCATTCATGGCGGTACGTTTGATTGATCTTTGCCGACGAAAATCCAGGCTCTGTCAAAGTTGCTGACATGGACCTTGAATAGCTTTGCATGTTTTACTTCTTTACCATGTTCTTTGTCGGGAGCATTCGAGTTGTGACGAACCAAAAGATAGCTGCGCCCGTGTGTTTCATTGGGTTGAGTGCCCCCAGCATCACGATGTATGCGATGACGATCTTAGCCCAGCCTTCACGCCACCGAGAGGAGGTGATTGAGGCGGACCCGAGCCTCATGCAGCATTTCGAACTAATACATCACGATCTCTATGTCCCTGTCATGCATGGGATGATGGTGTTTTCCCTGATGGGCATGGCCTCTGCTCTTCATAGTCTGTGGACCAGATGGCCAACATTCAAGTACAAAGCGTTTTCACCAGCACACTTTGCATTCATCTTTCCAATCCTCTCGCACACTAATGCAGTACAGGCCTATCGCTCTGGGGTTGACACCTTCGCCGGAATCCCTATTGGGTCACCGTTCAAGATCGCATTGTTCAACTACTGGTTCATTTGTCTGATTGCGGGGACAGTCGCCAACTTCATTTTTACCACAAAGTATGTTAGGAGACTACCCAAATGGACGAAGATTGATGTCTCAGACGAGTACGATCCTCCGACTTCACCCTCCCACACAGTCGTTCACGAAGTGATGTATGAAAGCGATGCTCACGAATCGGTTCTGTCCCAACACTTTGTGAGTCCAGCCGTGTTGCAGGCAAACGAAACAGGCTCTTTGGTGCGCCTGCAACGTGGTACAGAAGACTGGAAGAAGTTCGGGCCATACGTGAGAACGAGGAAAGTCATGTCATATGGCTTTGACTTGACAATGACAGATGCAGAGCTTCGACGGGAACGAGCTGAGTTACTCCACTGGGTGGCAGTGAATGCGCCCCGAACAAGGAATCGTACTCTTAGCCACAATGAGGCCTTCCAATCCCTCTTGTCATCGGTTATGGAGGAGGGAGACACCGGACGGCTTGTGCCATACGGATCACTTTCTGGCGGCAATGCCAACGAAGAACGCGAAGGGTCGCCTCCCTTGAATGGAGGAAAGCACTCTCGATCTCATACTTTTCATCATTTCTGAATCCCCCACAACGATGCGTAATGCGTGTTCATTGTATTGGCGTTTAATTGTGTCTATTGGTTCTCAGTAAGTGTACAACTTTTTTCATGCCCAGACTTGTGGTGCCCTTTTGAATGCCGAGGAAGCACGTCGGCACCCTGGGTCTCAATTTCTACTATAGCAAGATAGAAGCACGACTATACTGCATACGATACACGCGTAGTCTTGGAGATCGACTTATTAGGCCGACTCTGGGAGTTCGGCTTCATGCATTGCTTTCTCGATACAGGAGACCTCAATTGCCTTGTGAGCACCAGTGGCGTCAGAATCACCACGGCCCTGAGCGTACACGTCCATGGAAGCGAACCTTGGACTTGCTGCACCACCTTGAACAAGAAAATAGTACACACCCCAGAAGATAATCACCAGAATCCCTAGACCTGCTCCAAACAGAGCCAGATCACTCTTTGAGAAGAAAGCAGCATATTCCAACCAACCAGACATCATGGAGGAAGAGGCTTCCAGCAAAGTCATAAGCGTGTACTCTACTGCAAGTACCCGGCCCAGCACTGACGGTTCACAAAGTGTTTGCAACAGCAGTGTTGAGTTGATCCAGGCAATCCCTGAGCCAATGACACGGATGAAGGAAAACACCAAAAACATTGGAAAGGAGGGTGTCGTGGATATCAAGAGCCATCCCAAAGTCAAGAAGCAGTATCCAATCCAACACGCACGTTGTAGGGTGTGCGGATATCTTGCATCTGTAATCAAGTTCACCAATGCAGGTCCTACCATGCAGCCAGCTCCAACCACAGAGAAAAGCAAACCCATGTGCCAAGAGCTCAGCGCCTCATCTTCACTGCCATCTTCCCGAAAGACAGTACTGAACTCAGCTCCCACAACATCTTCAATACCCCAAACCAAGCTTGCACTGCACTTTTGAAAGACTAGCAGGCCAAAACCACACACAGAAAGATACCTTGTCACTGTTGTGAAAGTTTGAACCATGGCAGCAAGGAGATTTGCAGATTTATCAGGGCAGCTGGCATCATTGTCATCATCCAGATCCAGACTCGTTGGACTTGCTGATGACTCCTTGCCCTTGTTGTGAACAGTGAAGTTTCCAGAGACTCCCCAATACATCCATGCAGCGCTCACAAAGAATGTAACACAGTCAATGTAGTAGCATGTCTGGAATCCAATCCGCGACATGAGCCCTCCTGCCACCAAGCCACCCACAATACTACATGCGCTCCAGGCAAAACCGTTCAAGTTTACGGCCAACTGCAAGTCATGTGGATGGGGAATCAAAAGTGGCACCATACCCATGGTTAATGGATAGTATGTTGCACCCAGTGTTGATCGTAGAATGGTGACAGCATATATAAGGTTCAAACTCTTGTAGTAAATGGCCACAGGATACCCCAGGACAACCACACCTGAAAGCAGATCCAAGCAAATCATGCAAACTCTTCGATCGAATCTATCTGCCATGACACCACCAACTTGACTAAAGATGGCTTTGGGCAACAAGACACTGAGAGACAAGTTTGCAATGGTTTTTCCAGAGCTGCTAAACTCTTCCACAACCAAGATACTGGCAATCCGCACAAACCAGTCACCAAGATTCTGACACACGTGTGAGACAAAGTATGCCCGGTACATGGGATAGCGAACGAGCAACTGCAAGTAGGCACAGATTCCAACTGCTACTCGAGTACTGGATTCTTGTGGTTGCTCATCATAATGTTGGAACTGATCAGACTCTGTAGAATCATCATTGGTGGACGAGGACACACGCTTATAGGATTGCCGCCTTGTTACTGGTGGAGGTGTAATGTTAGATGCCTTGTCATTGTTGTAGCCACCTCTCGTTGCAAGTTCCAGTGACTTTGTTACCAGTTCCAGTGATTTTGTTCTGAGGACAAGGAGGCGGCTGCTTCGCCTTCGTGGCTTCTTGTTCCTGCCTCTACTGTTAGAGCGGTCGATCGCGCTGTACGTGATTGTTTTGGTTGGTGTTGACATGGTGGTTCATGCAACGATCCAATACTAAGATCGGTAGTCAAAACAAAATCAATTTTGATTGGGAAACTTTGTGCTAGTCTACCTGCCCTGTTTGTTTGCGGCTTCCTTGTCTTAAGACCTCTTCGTCATGTCATTCTCACCCATTAACACTTGGGCTTGTCAACATGTGCGATTTGGTTCTGTGGCCCATACCAGTATGTTCTGTTGACCAGCCGCCGGAGCGCGGAAACCTGCCTGGTCGCTGGAAAGTCAATCTATCTGGGATCGGGACTCCCGTGCAGTTTTTGCTTCGGTACTTTTTTAATAAGGCCAGGGTTTGTCATTGGCGCTCCTTCCAAAGCTTTCGCCAGGCTTCTTCTTCAGGCCGGAAAGATCCAAAACCAACCCTTCCTCGGACCACAAAATCCAGTCTTTCCGATCCATTACTTTCTCAAGAAACACGAGGCAAACTGTATAATCATTTCGAACAGCAACATCATGTCAGCAGAAGAAGGTTATGTGGATGTCTCTTTGGCCCAAGATGGTGGGATTATGAAGAAAATTCTGGAGGAGGCTCCCGATGGAGCTCGTGGTCCTCCTCCGAATGGTTGGGAAGTCACGGCGCATTACACGGGCACCTTGGCGAGTGACGGATCCAAGTTTGACTCTAGCAAAGATCGAGGCAAACCGTTTGTGTTTACCATTGGCAAGGGACAAGTCATCAAGGGTTGGGACGAAGGATTCCAATCCATGAAAATAGGAGAAAAGGCCATTCTATCGTGTCGGTCTGACTACGCATATGGCGACCATGGCCATCCTCCCAAGATTCCCGGTGGCGCCCAGCTCAATTTTGAAGTGGAGCTGTTGGACTTCAAGGAAAAGGAGGTGGAAAAATGGCAAATGACGGAAGCGCAGCGCATTGAAAAAGCGACAAAGCTAAAAGCGGAAGGAACGGAGCTATTCAAACAAAAGAAATTTGCCGAAGCGGCGCAAAAATACACCAGTGCTACCAGTTATGCCGTGGGAGAAGGGATCACTGGCGATGACATTCCAGAAGCAGAGCGTCCTCTGTTTGTTGCCTCCTGTTCCAATGCTGCCATGTGTTTTTTGAAGACCAAGGATTACCCAGAAGCCATTCATGCCTGCAACCAAGTGCTGGAAATTGAAGCGGAGGCGACCACGAACATCAAAGCACTCTTTCGCCGTGGTACGGCTCGTATGAATATGGGACTCCTCAAAGAAGCCAAGGAAGATTTCATGACAGCCTACAATCACGACAAGACCAACAAGGATGTACGCAAGGCATTGCAAGAACTAAAGGCAAAACACGAGGAAAACAAAAAGAAGGAAAAGGCTGCCTTTGGAGGACTCTTTGCCAGTGGAGGCTCTTCTCTATATGACGAAAAGCCTGGAATTATTGCGCCCAATGCCAACAAGGACAATCCGCATGTCTGGTTCGAAATGAAACAGGGAGAGGAAACACTGGGCAAGATCGTGATGCAGATCTACAAGGACATTACCCCCAAAACAGCAGAAAATTTCAGATGCCTCTGTACGGGGGAAAAAGGAGATGGACTCCATTACAAGGGATCAACCTTTCATCGCGTTATCAAGGACTTTATGATTCAGGTAAGTGCTTCGGTACTAAGGGAATTGTGGTGGGCCCGGGGACCATAATGTGCGTCGATCCATTCACATGGAATGTTTCTCACAATAACCATCGATCGATGTGTCCATCCATCTGTGTGTGTATAAACAAACAGGGTGGTGACTTTACCAACGGCGATGGCACCGGTGGCAAGTCCATCTACGGAGAAAAGTTTGCCGATGAAAACTTTGTCATCAAGCACACCAAGGCTGGACAGCTATCGATGGCTAACGGTGAGTGTTTATTTTTGTGTTGAGGTGCAGTTGTCAGTGAGGATGATCTTCTAATTCTTCTAACTCTCTTGGTCTGAATTTGCGTATTAGCTGGACCTGGAACCAATGGAAGTCAATTCTTCCTTACCTGTCGGGATACACCCCACTTGGACGGTAAGCACGTGGTCTTTGGGCATGTAGTGGAAGGAATGGATGTTGTGCGGACCATTGAAAATACAGACATGTTGCCCGGAGACAAACCAGAAACGCCAGTCATCATTGCGGACTGCGGGCAAATGGATGCATCTTATCAGCCTTAGTGATGCAATAGCATCGATGATGTTTCTTGGACGAGGGAGCAAGCTGCAGATACTGGTTTAGCTTAGTAATTGAAGATCCAAAATTCACCAGAAGAAAAAAATCTCAAAGGCAGCTACTAGCTAGTAGATCCGAATGGAGGGAGTAACAGCGTCGACTTTGGACTGACTTGAAAGATTGCACTAAACTAACAAAGTCCCTATGAACTCCAGAAAGCTGCCCTCGCACGGTGAATACGCCGGTGATTAGTTGAATTGGGTTGAATTGATGGAAAGAATATGGCAGCCAAAAAATCCATCAGCGAATGAGTGTAAGGTATGGCGTGGACGAACAGTCCCAGCCCATGTCAAGTGATGTGGTTATGTGAGTGGATCGTGGGAGTGTTCCTGTGGTTTGAGGGGAACGGAGTGGAAAAGAATGATTGGGTGACCAGTGGATTGATTCCAATCATTCACCCAATTATTCCTGGGTGTTGTTTTGTTCTCGAGTGTCTACTATGCAAACTACAGGTAGTTACCAACGACTCCATCCGACAATCACGCAACTCTCAAACCATGATCTCTCCTGCTACCGTACCGTACATAATGTGGGATGATGGGGATGGCAAAATCATCTTAAACTCCTCCGTGCTTGGATTGATGTATACAATTTGTTTCTTTTCCTTTCTTCTGTGGTGGGCAAAATCAGGATGCTCCCGTTCTGGTTGTTGCCTTGTTGTTCGTTTGAATTTGTGTACCGTATATTATGGCCACCCATCCTTCCTTGCAACCACTAGCTAGATAGTACTCCTACCGTACCGTATAGGAAGCTTTCTAAGGCCGTGTCATCTCTTCGTCCTCTGGTTCTTTTCCAATTAATTTGGCAACCACAGGTGTCAAGACGACTGTGGGAGGGAATCGAATGGGACTGGCGGCTTTGTGTGCGGCATAGGCAATGGCGGCGGTTCCCGCGGTTTCCGATGCCGACGACGTTTCAATGCCCACCTTGGCCAAGAGAGCTCCGACATCGACGCCACTATCGACCAGTACGTAGCAAATGGTAAAACTGACAATGGCCAGGGGAATGGAGGTGGCCAGATAGGCAATTCCGTACTTTTTCAAAAGGGACTTGGCCGATTCGCCACCATCCTTAGATTTCATCGATTCGAAGAGTCCCGCTTCCAAACCGTACTTTTCCGTCGTCTCTTCGACATTGGCTGTCTTGGATTCCTCCTTTTCGGGTGCCACGACAAACAAAGTTTGGTGTTGCTGCTGTAGGGATCCCGAGCGACTTCGAGAAATGGGTTGAAATGCGGACAACGTGGAGGTCAGAAGAGCCACACTTCCTACCAGCACCATCAGAAACCTAGTTGTTGGAACCATCTTGACAATATAGATAACCTTTTAAACAGACAAAGAATTGGTAACACAACACGCGCTTGGATCTTTTATCACTGTGATGAAAGCATGAAAGCAAAGAAGCAAAAAATTGTAGAGGTGGCAGCAGGACCCCGGGAACTTCTGGCGACCCACATGAGGCCGACCAGTCCCTAACACATAAAAAGAAAACATGTTAGATTTAAGAAGGAAAGAATCGGAGTTAGACAGGGGTATAAGACAACACCAAAAGAAAATAGGCCAGTCGAGTCACGAAAGAAAGGACTTACACCAGAAAAAGCAGTCACCGTTGTTGGCAACAGCACCAACACCAACACCAACACCAACACCATGGCGAAAGCAACACCAGCAAGAGGGACCAAGCGGAGGACAAACGCAGCTTCGAAACTCCCCAAAAGCAAGAGCACAATAGCGGCGGGGAAGTCATGCAGGTCATGGCAGGTAGGGAAGACAGTGCAGATAGGCAGGAATCCTGAAGATAATAGAAATAATAGGCCGAAAATGTTTTGTAGCCGCCAAATCCGAGGAACCGACTCAGGGTAGCACCGCTGCCAGAAGGCGGCAGGTGGTCATGTAGGCAATGGAGACAGCGAAGATAGTAGGTCGGAAAGGTTTTGCATGCTTTGCAGGGGTCGGACTTGAAAGATCTTGCAGCGAACGAACCAAAAGAACAACAACCAACAGAACACGGTCTGTGGATGCAAAGAGGTACGCACACAAATGGTTAGAAATTTAAGGAAATGACAGCAAGAATAAGCACAATACAACAACGCAAAACTCACCATTGTCGCAATCTCTGCTTGGTGAAGAAGAAGCCAGGAATGAAAATCGGGCTCGATCGAGAGGAAAAGATCATGCCACGCAATCCTGTTCGAACTGGCCAAATTTGGGCAGAGCCAACGCAACCTCCACTTCGCGCCCCTTTCAAACAAAAGCAAATATTACTCACTCAACACCGACAACAGCAAATGCTAGTGGAAGATGGAGTGGGCCAGCGCACAATTGAGTAGATTCGAAGGGGTATGAAAAGAAGGTTCTGGAAACAACACCGGAATGTTCTAGAAAGCGGAGTCAAATTTCGAAAATTCCCATCGGACAACTCCCAATGCAAGCACTTGCCTCTTGTTGATGGAAAATGGAGACAATGTTGTGGAGAACAGCACTATTGGTAGTCGTAAAATAGTCTAGACATGTCGCAACAATACAATAGTACTCAATGGCGACATGGTTTCCATTGGCAAAGGTATCACGCCATCGGAGGATACGTACCAGCGAGGCAGAATGGACTCGCTGCGACAGGAATGCACTACGTAGGAAACCAGACCACAGTGCAGCATACGCAGAAGAAATTGTGGAATCTATCCCATTTCATAGAAGACGCGAAATGCAAACCATGTTACTCACTCAAGGATGCTCAAGCTGAAATATCTAATCATTATGGAGGCTACTACCAAGACGAGTATTGTATCAAGGCAGATGGTACCGAAAAAGGGAAAAACTGCGTAAAATACAAGTATCATTGTATTGCAACTGTACAACATCCGCAAAGTGGAATGCACGTCAAGTGTAAATGGCGATGTCAAATAAGAAAGCAGGCCTTGGAGAACCAAGAGACCTTCCGCGTATTCTCGAAGGTATTCTTACAGCATAACCATCAGATGGAGCAGCACCCGAGTTCCCCACAGGACCAACATGGATTGCCTCATGCTGTACAGAGTTTCATCACGTCTATCATGCAACACGAACAATGTGTTAAGAACAAATGCATGCTGAAGATTACGCCCCAAGAGATCCTCCAAGCTCTAACGAGTCAATCGAGTGTAGTAGGAGACGAAACGACCAGAGTCATCCACTGTACAAGTACAGTCATCTTTTACAGGTCGATTTCAGGGAACATTTGAAGTCACAACTGCGAAGCTACCTTGATCATCAGAAGGTAAAATACCTGGAATCACAGTTGGGTAAGGAGTACAAACTCGATAACGCCTACAACCTTTATAGAGCGCTGCAAAACTGGCGAATGGACGTACCAGTTGGATACAAACCCAAGTTGTATGACACAGCTGATGACCTCGCAAAAGCTCTGAACAAAAACGTGGATGACATGTTTATCTTTGATCTTTCTTTTGGCGAAGTTCATCGACGTTTTGCTCAACAAATGGAACTGGATGGTCAATTCAAGAAAGCCGAATTCAAGGAAAAGATGGAACAAGCCTTCTTCGCGATGTCACCGACAGGCCTGTTCATGCTCATGCACCTTGCTCTTAGGACGAAAGGAACACGCCAACTGTGTGCGGACGGAACTGGAGGAACATGCGTGGATATGAGTACTCTGATTGTAATTGGAGGATTGTCAGTTAAAGAAAGGGAAACTCAAGGACAAGTCACAGCATCGCTGCGTCCAATAGCGTACCTTCATGTGGGAGCAGAACGCTTCTACCCATACTGCTTATCCTTGTATGTTCTTCGGACCATTTGTTGGCGACTCTTCAATGTGGAGTTCCAGCTGGATTGGGGTACCTCCGATCGTGCCGATGCCTTTATCAAAGCCCATCGATACTTTCACGACAATTCCAGCTGCTGTGATGGCGCTGAACACAAAGGGAAGAAGTCCACATCATCCCCCATTCCTACCACTCGCATGGAACCAACACCCGATGCAATAGTTCGTTCGGCTCCAAACCCCCCATCCGGCATTGACTGGGTATCTTGGCGCCAACAAGCTCTTGTTCCGCCTCATCATTATGCAACAACCTTGTGTCATTTCCATGTCATGCAGCATTTTGCCAAGAATGATGGCTTTGTCAAGAAATTCAAGAACAAGACATTCGCAAGAACAAGCAATCAAAATGTAAAGTCAGAGGCATACATGCAAGTTCTGTTGATCCATCACAGCAAAACCACTGCACAGCGGGCGAAGGTAGCAGAACTCATCCTTCGACACTGGTCGGAAGAAAAGGATGAGCAAGCAGCGGCAGAGCACTACTTACGTATGTATGCAACAGGTCCATACTTCAACCACAACTACGCATGCACGGGTCATTCCGGAGTACCTTGCAGCAATTGCAGTAACGAGAGTCATAACTACCACGCGATCAAAGCAAAGCAATCCCCGGTGGACCTCAATGTCTCACTTGCGCGTCTGTTGGTGGACACACTAGTAAGTCTTTTGAGAAGAGATGCAATGGACAGAGCAGATCCGTGCACTGTTGTCATTCCACGTACCTGTTCCCTTTTGTGTTTGGTTACTTCAACCTTCATGGAAATGAATCGCGATGTTGTCCCTATCGGATTGAATGGCATGGGAGTGCCGAATGCATGGGTATCCAACATCGGCTTCAGAATTGGACATCCCCTCACCAAAGAAAGGATATCCCTTGTTAAAGCATCACTCGAGGGCAATGAGGAGGCATTCGAGGATCTGTATTCCGATAATGAGGACGGGATGGATATAACTGCACGCAAAATGATTTCGGTCACAAGAAACTGCTGCATTCTTACCATGAGACGCGAAGACGGGGCTGTTGTTGGTGATTGCGAGGATTGCAGGAAGCGAAACGGGTATAATTGCCCAGCTGCAGCCTTTTTGCGAAGTCGTTATGGCCAATTGGATGTAGAGCTCGAAGACATGCGAAAGGTCCCTTGCAACACTCGTCTCAGAGGATACAAGGCCCAAGGACGAGGCCGAAGAGACGGTATGTACACAGGAGGTCTTCTGAAGAATGGTCGTGTTGCCCGGAAAACGCCCAAAATGCTGGAAACCAAAGCTTCATTTCTGGAGAGTCTTTCCACCGAACACAAAGTTCAAGCGGTGAACTATCTGGGACTGGAAGCTTCCGATGAACAGAGGGCCCTCTTCAGTGCGAACCAGGCCAACAGCAGCAAGAACGTGGAGGATTCGATGTGCCTTCGAGAGCTTCTTCTCTTTATGAAGGACGGTCCCGCATATAGGGAGTGTCAGAAACGTCTGCGATCTTCAACCAAAAAATGAGCACCGTACCTTCTTTCGACTATTGAGTTATGGCAGTGGTGCGTCTCTGTGTCAATTCATGGGGCATGTTCATGCATGACCTCAACGTACAGTCTAAGAGTAATAAAACGTCGTATTTTGACATCAACTCGCAAGTTCAGCTCGTGGATAGGTCCTCGCGACACTTCCCATGCATTCTCTGCAGGTGTACAGGGATGCAACGTCTCCTGAAGCACCTCTGCTTCCCTTCTGTGGAATACATTCTGGTGCTGGCGACATCAAGTAAACAATACACAGTGTTTTTCACTGGCGAAACGGTCAAGTTGTTCGCTTTGCCAAGATACGCTGTTCTTGCTGCCGTCGCTTCAAAGCCCATAAATCGTCCGGTCGTTCTCTTTTCTCTGGAATACCTTTTATTGCTTTGTCGTATCCTGTTGTTCACCATGGATGATAATCGTCGGGAGCACCGTCGCACTCCCTCTCCGCCCAAGAAGCGTTCTTCGAAATGGTGCAAGGAAGCTGCGAAGAAGTCTGTCACAGCTCGCATGACCACCAGCGGCAAGTTTCCTGGCTTTGTTATGGCTCGACGTCTTCTTGAATCTTCGGTGTCCACTCCAAGTATCCAGTCCAACGAAGCGCCCAGTGTACAGTCATCTGTGGCACGTTCTAGTGCTCCTGTTGCGCGATTGCCACCACTCAACTTTGTCAGTGTCACTCGTGATCGCTCGTCACCTGGTCATCGTGCACTTCCTTCTGTTTCCAGTAAAACCAACACCATCACCGGTCCTGTGTCCGCTCAAGCTCCTCTTCGTACCCAGGCTGGATCTACCCAAGATCCAATGGAAGAGTTTCCTTTGGAACCTGCCATCATCAACTTGATTCGCAAGCAAGAAAAGACTCTTCTTGGGCTTCGCTCTCTTCGAAATGCCTATCTGGGTCATCTTGGTGGCAACTTGATCCGCATTGACTTGCCTGCACGTGTTCTTGCTGCCTGGACAGAGGTTGATGACGTTCTTCGAGAGAGTCTCGACATGACCATTGCCTGGATGTTTGACCGTATCAAGGAGTTGGAGGAGTATCCTTTCTATCATGGTCAAGAGGGTGACTATCCCTTGCCTCCTGTTGGACAGCCATTGGACCTCTGTGGAGTGCCTCCTGAGTATTCCACCATCTTCATCGAGAAGCTTCGTCTGTTCCTGATGGAGATTACCTCCAACGAACGGCATTGGCCTGTTATCTGCCGTGCCATGAAGTGGTCCCGGTTTGAGTTCCACCGACGCAAGCTTTCCTTTGATGCAAACTATCAATGGAATGGCTTCACTTGCATCCCTCTTGTTCGTCTTACCAATGCGGACATTGAGACTCACTCTGATGACAACCATCGTCTTGGATACCTTTGTCGAACACCGGAGAACTACTTGAACAGTTCTATTCTTCGTTCTGGCATGGAGCCATATTGGCTCAACAATCCGCCCTCTGATGACGACTCTGCCATGGATGATCATGCTGGTTCTGTTGACCACATTGCCCAACTGGAAGCAACTCGCAAAGATGACAGCAGTGATGAAGCTGACAATGGCGATGACAACGGCGAAGACGACGGTGATGAAGACAACAAGAGACGATGTTGTCCAAGACGACAGCGACAACACCAACAACCAGGGCGGTGAGGGCGATGACGACGACGACGACGCGTAAGCCAGCTGCTATTTCACACCATGTGGTCGTAAACAGCGGGGGCTTCGACAAATGACTCCCAAGAAACGGGGCACTCCTTCGGGTTCCACCGGATCTGCCAAGCGTCTACAGCAGCAGTTGCCTCCTTTGTCCTGTCGTTCCAAGGGAAGTACCGGCGATGGTACCGGCAATGATCCAGTCATGATCGACGGAGAACACCCAGTTGCCAAGCTTCCGCCTGTGCAGGTTCGCAAGAAGAGCAGCAGCCTTTTTGCTAGTCCCGGTGGCCATTCTTCCCTTTCCAGCGCTGGATCGACACCTGTAGACCTTCCTTTGGAACAGTCGCCATTCTCCACTGGCTCAGCTGGAAGTTCCAAGGCTGGTGTTCGCCGTTCCTTGATGGACACCACCACTCTCACCCATAACTCAAGCGATGAGTCTGAAGAGTACTGAAGCCTGTTCCGGAATTGGTGTTCAAGGCTTCACTGGTGGCTTCAAGTAGTGTTGTTGTGTTGGTGCACTGGACGTAGTCGCATGATGTGGTTGGATTGAGGCGATCGATGTGCGATGTGTTGGTCGGATCCAGCGAGTCGAGTCGAGTGAGTCAGCGAGTGAGCAGTGATGCGGTGAATCGTCAGCGATCTCTTGAAAGTATGAGGGCGATTCTGTCGATCTTATGTGCGTCTATGAATTTCAAAGGGTATGGTATAACAGGTTCGGTATTTACGTGGATGTCAGTCGTGGGAGTGTCACAAAGTTGGTATATATAACCAGTCATGGATATCTATATAATAATCAGCTACCTGTATATGTGAGTAGCCATTTCTCCGTTATGCTCTTCGATCTGGGAATATTTGCTCTCCAGTGACGACAAACAGCTCGATAAACCTCTCATGCACCAATGCATGCATCCTGGAGATCAGTAGGTATGGACTGGTGCCCAGGTACACAAATACATCATCATCTTGATCTTGATCATCACTTCCACATACAAACTGAATGCTCAAGCAGAAGATCAGGAGACAATGAGGAGCCAAGAATCTCAACCATCGGGTGAGTCTAGAATCATCCGCCAAGGAAAGCGGCGCATTGGCAAGTTGCTAGGGTTACAAGGATACAGCACGCTAGATGAAGACGGCATTCAAGTGATTGATGAGAATCGGTTGTACGACGCCATGGCCTCCTTTTTGGCTTCCAAACACTTCAACGAGCGCCGTGGGGACATCCTCCCAAGGTTGCCCAAACTGCTGGATGGCTGTGACTTTTATTGGGGCTATGAATACCGAGATGGACAACAACAAGGACTGGAAGCCACGCGACAACTTCTGCAAGCCATTGATACGGCCTACTACTATCACAATCCCAGGCAAACAGGACACCACCAGAGTAATAATGCACATCCGCTCGTCCGGCTTGACTCCACCCGGAGTGTCCAACAAGCAGCTCGGTACCTGGAGCCATTTGCTATCTACGGAGCCTTTTGGTCACGTGTCTCCAAAATTGTCACGGCTGTCTCTTCAGCTCTGGAAATACCCTACATTTCGGGTGTTTCCACATCACCCGAGCTGATTGGAACTCCCCTGTTTGCTCGGACCGGTCTGAGCAGTGATGGAGATGCCCGAGCCGCCATGCTATACTACCGGGAACTAGGGATTCGACATGTGGCTGTTCTCTACATCAATGACTCTTGGGGAATCCACTTTCACAAGGCACTCGACAACTATGCCAATCAATGGGGCATCATCTTGGAAGGATTCCCGTACGATCCCAACCAAGAATCCATCGAGAGAAGTTTGATCAAGATTCGTGACATTGAATTTCGCCACGTCTTTGCCGTCATGCACAACTGGAGAGAAGTCTTGCCCGTTGCATATGATCAGGGTGTGGTGGGAAATCCAGACTATGCCTGGATGACAGCGGAAACCTCGGCATTGGCCAGTCGGAGCTTTCAACTCAACCGGCGCGATCCAGAGGAGGCTAAGTTGGCCAAGGCACTGCATGGAATTGGGACACTCAATGCCTACTTTACACCCAATCTAGCCTTTGAACAAGCCATGGGGGAATTCGCCAACAACAAAACATTGCAAGACGAATTCATTGCCATTCAAGAGGACCCTACCATCTTTGAGAACTACACGTTCCCAGAATATGTATCTACAGGGACAGCGACCTCCATCTTTGATGCCGTCTTGGCATTGGGGATCACTGCATGCAATGCATCCAACAACCTTCCTGACCTGTTTACTGGAACTCAATTCTATGAGGCACTCAAGACCACCTCGTTTCGTGGAGTCTCAGGCCGGGTCACATTTGACCCAATGACAGGTGTTCGAGTTGTGATTGGCGAAGATGTTCGATACAGCGTTCAATACGTGGCTCTCAGTGAGGAACGGTCCACTTCCGAGATGCTGAGATTTGAGTCCAACATTGCCACTATTGTGCAGGGAGACAACAATGTAACCAATACCATGCATCCATTCATCTACAATGACAACACTTCCAACGTTCCGCTTCCTCTCCCACCCATTGAAGGCATGGAATTGAATCTGCTGCCCGTGGGTGTCCAAGCATTTGGCTACTTGGTTGCTGGGATGGAGCTTCTATTCTCCTTGCTTTGCTTTCTCTGGACCGCTTTGAACCGGAATGTCTTTGTGCTCAAAGCAAGCCAACCCTTCTTTTTGTGTCAGCTATGTGTAGGACTGGCCATCACTTCACTCAGTATCTTCACATGGAGTCTTCCTCTGACCAGCACCGTGCAGACTACTGTGAAAACGAATGTCAATGGTCACATCACAGCATTGGCCTTTAATAGCAGCGATGACACCGCAGGGCTTGACACGGCCTGTATGTCAACGTTTTGGTTGGTCTTTGTGGGTTTTTCTATTGTATTTTCAGCACTAGCATCCAAAACCTGGAGGCTCCACCAGCTCTTGCAGACAGGAAGCTCCCTGCGCCGATCCAGGATTACGGTCTTTGACTGCATGTGGCCTCTGTACGTGAGTTTGTCCATCAACGTTACGCTCCTCTTGTGCATCACCCTGATTTCCCCGCTTCAGTACGAACGCGTCAAGATGAGCAATTTTGATGCGTATGGGCGGTCCTTGGAGTCCTTTGGCGCTTGCCAACCTGCCAATGGCGGCATGTTTTACCTTCTCTCAGGCACATTGGTGAGCCTCAACGTTTTGGGGGTGGCCCTGGTGACCTGGATTACCTACAAGCTTCGGCATGCTCCCGTGGACTTTAGCGATGCCTATAACCTTGCATTGACCATGATGAGTCTCCTGGAAACTCTCAGTTTGGGTGGTCCCCTCCTGGTTGTTGTAGAGGATGATCCTGCTGCATTTTACATGGTTGGGAGTTCTTTGATTGGCATTGGCTGCATGACGATATTGGTGCTGGTGTTTGTCCCTAAATTCATGGGCCGGAAACGGCATCATCGAGTGCAGTCCGTTGTGAATGCTTTGCATCCTCGGAATGTCAGCGGCAAAAGACACGGTGGCAGTCCGTTGCCCTCTTCAGCGTCGTCAGTATCAGGGGATCCCGTTGCGGCGGGAAGAATGCCTGTCTTTCGACAAAAGAAAGCTATCAGGTAGCTAGCTCTAGCTACAGAGGAGCCGTAGCAATTGACCTATAGAATCAGCTACTAGCTAGGAGTTATTTCGCTTTATGTCTAGCTAGGGCAAACAATCTGGACGGTGCCATACCGCTACTAGAGTTGCTCATGCTAAAAGCAAATCCAATCTAAAACAAGCCTACTCATCATGCCACGACCAAGGATGGGAACTGCGTTTGTGTTTGTCAGGGGAATTTGTCGACTATTACTGATGAGTTGGTAGGATTGTTCGAGGGTGCTTCCAGATTCCTGATGTGGCCTACCTGCATCTGACCAATAACGCCACGTACATGAGCAATGCCCTGCTGTCCTGAAACTGAAGCCCTGGGGCTTTAGAGGAGTTGCCATTTCTTGGCCAGCGCGAATCGGCTTTGGCAAGTACATCTACAGTTGCAGCAGATGGCGAACCAATGGCCACTCTAGACTATAGTCTGTAGACAGATCGAGGTATGATCGTAATAGCCAGCTCACATCCATTTTTGCCTTCTTCAAGTTGAGTGACTAGCCTGCGCTACCGTAGCTAGCTCTAGCCAAACTGCATGTCCAGGCAGGACCCTCTCGTCTCCACTAGCATCAGCATCGCTATCAGCATCAGCACCAGCTTCAATTGGAGTTCTATCTGGTAGCCTGGTAGCTAGCTAGAAGCTTAGCTAGAGTAGTAGATTGTGCCACGCAGCTACCGTTTATGCCGGTATGTGGCTGTCCCCGATTTTGTGGCTCTGCGAATAGCCGGCACTGGTTCTAGCGTTCTAGCATTGGCGCGACATGGGTCTTCAATCCTGGACACTCTCTGATTTAACGAAAAGAACAAAGCTTCTCTGAATGGCAAACCGGTTATCTTAACTATCCTGAAATCTGTAGCAGGGTCAGAATTGATCGAACAACTGAAGCTCTCTGTTTCTGGACAAAACGGGAATCTTGTTGCTGTTGAATGGACACAAACTGGAATCGCCTAAATATAATTTGGCCACCAGAAAAAGTAGGACCTTGTGTCTTAGAGTCATGAATAGGGTTTGGCCATCGAACCATCGAAGCTATCGCGTCAGTTTCTAGAACACTTCCCCTTGGATCCAATCTTTTAACCAGCAGCCAGCAGCCAAAACGCCACCCAAAACTGCTCAGCTCACCGCTGTTTGCCTGCTCTTCAAGTGCTCACAATTTCTATCCAGCCAGTTTCAAGACAAAGACACAAAGTACTATTAATAGTAACTGACCACCATGGCCATCACCAGCACTTGCTTTTTCACTCAACTGCTTTCAGATGTTCATGAGATTACTATTGAAACAGACAATGCCAAAGGCCGCTCCTTGCAGCAATCCTTAGCTACTGACCCGGCTGATCTCCGCATCCAGTTCACACACCCCGTGGGAACATCGCGGTGGAGTGGCGACATTTTCAGCCACAAGCATACCAGTACGAGGAGTCAGGTGGAACAAGCACAGAAAAAGAGCTGCTCGGCATGTCCTCCGTCCGCCCCCACGAGAAACCCCCGTCGCCGTCGCAATCTTCGCCGCAACCACACTATCCCAGCCAGAAGGACCTGCAAGATGTCGACGGAGATGCTTTCAAGTATCTCCAAGGAGTTCGAAGATAGTATTAGTAAGGCTTGTCCTGAAAAGAGATGGGATGAAACGGTACACATCGAAGCACCTGCGCCCAAAATTCCACGACGAAGGGAATCTGAAACACGCTTGGCCCCGCTGCTATTTTGTTAGCCAGAGGTTAAGGAACCAGCTAGCTAGCTGCATACGGTACCAACCAAACTAAACTGTAAAAAGAGGTTGTAAATAAAGCGCAACTGTATTAGCGCCTTGGTCGTAGCCATTGTTGGAGACTTGGCCACCTGGCTGAAGCAACCACACAGCAACTAAGCTGGCTGATGTCGAACCTCGGTCTGATAACTAACCGATAAGCGGGGCCTCGAACAAAACAATAGTACCCTCGGTTGCCCCACTACCAGGTACAGTGTACCAAGTATACTGCTAATTACATGCACTAATACAACCAACAAAACGTATGTACGCACTGTAGAACCACCAGAGTTTATTGAATTGTGTATCTCACTACGACTGTACGCGGATGTAGAGAGGGGGATGCATATACGTGTACCAAACACGGACAAATCAAGCCTTCGCCATGAAGGACTTCATGGTCCTCGCCATGATGACCTCCGAGAGTTCATACACCTCCTCAAAGCAGCGATCCCAAGCCATATGCTTGTCGACATTCTCAGTTGTCATGATGTGGAGCATCTTGTCCTGCAAATCAGCACAGGCTTGATTTTCAGTGGCCCAATCTTGGGGTTCCACTCCCTCTGGTGTATCGTCCTGGTTCTGGAATCGCTTCATACGATCTCGGCTCATTTTTTGCTGCAAAATGCGGCTATCTCCTTCGGCAAATTTGCAGCAGGTCAAAAAGTCAATATTCTCAAAGCCTGTTCCACCCATGAGGGCATAGCTACCAACGTCTTGTTGCAGCTGATGACATGCACGGATGCTCCCCTCAACGCACTTGACCTTGGCACAGGCAATTGCCTCGACAAGGTCCAAACTGGGGAGTTTGTTATTGCGAAGGCAATCACAGAGTCGTCGTTCGCATTCGCCGACAAAGGCATCCAACTCGGCCGCTTCCGAGTGCGCCTTCTCGTAGAGGGCATTGATGTGAGGAATGTCACTCAACACGACATGCTTTCCATGGGGAGCCCAGCACTGCTTTTGATCCGAAAACTGCTTGGTCCGATCAAAGAGTCCGCGACGAAAGGCCATGGCAGCTTGTGCCACGGCGACACGTCCTGTAAAGAGACGCTGTCCAATCATATGAAAAACAGGAATGCCCTTCACTTTTTGGACATAGTTTCCGTCGGCGTCAATGTCCGCGAATTTGCTGAGTAGTGCCGATTTGGGGATGGTGACATTGTCAAAAGCAATGGCCGCATTGTCCAGGTCGTTGCCTTGGTTAGAAATTTAATGGGACGATCGAGCAAAAATGATAGAAACAAATGGATATACATGCATATACATGTACAGTACCCAACCAAACTACAGTGTAACTTACCAACCGTCTTGATTCCCATATCTTGAGTGGCAACACCAGAAACCAGGTCGCCATCTTGACGAAGGTCAATGAGAAAGGCATGAGGACCATAGGACTTGTCTTGAATGGTTAGATCGGCCACAACGACCGTCTTATCGGCCACCAAACCTTGAGAGATCCAATTCTTGTGCGCCCCCACATCCGGCGAGTTTAATAGAAAGGTTTGCGACTCGGGCTGCCAAGTCGCCGTCGTATTGACCACCAACCCGGAACTGACCCCGGCCAACTTTTCCGTCAAGGAAAAGCAACCCAACAATCCCTGTGTTTGCATCTCCTGCAATTGCTCGACTTGTGGATCCGTTCCCAGAGCCAAAACGGTTCCAGCACACAAATTGTAATGCACGGTAAATCGTACCCAAAATCCAGGTCCGACCGCCGACGAATGTTGTGCCAGAATGCGATGGGCCAAAAAGAAGCGTTCGGGATGATCGCGCAAATCGGTATGCAGCAACAAACCCGACTTGATGAGTTCTCGCAATCGCTGAGCCGACGTGCCGTAGTCAATCTCTTTGGGATCCATTTGGGCCACACCCACTGTAGCCTCGGTAAAGTCGTGCGCCCATTGACTGTCGTCGCCACGGCTGTCGTCCACCACAATGCGATCGGCAAAGAAGCGCTTCGCTGTACCGGTAGTAGCAGTCGTACCGGTAGGAATGATGGCACGGTGTTGAACTTGAACCGAAGACGAAAGGCGGTGAATGCCCATGCGCGACGCAGCACCAAAGAGACGATTGACGTTCATGTTCATCATCATGATTGAAGGAACGAAACTGTAATTTCGAAGCTACGGTACCCTAAGTGAAGCAATGATCACAACTGAAAAATAATGAAATCTAAAGCACGAAAACGAAAAGCATTCGGCTTCTTGCTGGGTTTTCGTGCGTCGCTATGTTACGATACATTGCTACCATATCCATAGCATAAAGAGTTCTGATGGCTGCATTGATCGATTTGATGCCATCGAGCCACCGCGATCTGATGGCTTTCCTGTCAATGCTGGGGTTCTCGAGGTCAACCGTTGTTGGGGGCTTCTCGAAATCGGAACTTACCCAACCTCCCGATTGTTTGAATGGACCGGCACGCTTGCCACCTCCTGTGAATACCGCACCTCAAGTTGACGTGAGTGGTGTCTGATCGAATCTTTTTTGTCGAGTGAGTCCATTCCGTCAATCTTCGAATTGATTCAATCATCATTCAGCAAAAAGAGTTTTTCCCGCGATTCTACTCTAGGCAAGGAAAGAGTGGAGCGACGAACCATGCAGAAAGGAAGTAAGCTGCCCTGAAGATTGAGGCAAGGGTGTCACGATCCTTCCATTCTCTTTCTGGGGGGGGGGGTTGTTGCCCAGGAGCAAATGAAGAATCATCGAGGGGCCAACCATTCGCCCCTGAACCTACCAAAGTGGTGTCTTGCCCCCCTCCTCCTATAAGATCGTAGACCATCGACGAGCATGCATTGTGGCTGCCAGTACTAGTAATTCACTCAGAGCCAGTCCTACCGGTACCGGTACACAGTAGCTTGCCTTCAGGAACAGTCGGAGTACAAAGGATCCAACCTGGCCGAAAGGAGACAAGACCATCGAAATGTGCTGTGAGACTGCATGGACATTTCTGGTACAGCGGTACTATCGCATGCTGGACTTCTCCATATGCATAGAGATTGCTGCAGCTGGGAGCTGAGAGATCGAGCTGGGCAAGGGGAGCTGCAGCCGAAGCTGACAAACGCCAGAATACGTAGGAGATGTGGTCTCGATTATAATTTATTATCCTTGCTTCTTTCTAAAGAAAAAGAGCTTCTGCAGCCATCGATGTCATCGAGTCGAGTCGAGTCCAAGCATTAAGTCATTGAGACGAGTGTTGACACCAACAACGAGAAACTTACGGCAATGAGAGACCCTCAAACGCACGCGATGTAATACATGTAATACGTACAATGCGTATTCTACGTATTCCCGTATAATACGTATAACACGTATTACACGTATTACACGGTCGCCAGCCAGCCACCGTGACCGTTCGAGTGACCGTTCGTTTCGCAAAATGGCTTCAACACCAATCTCCACCAATCTCCACAACACACACCATGGTGTGAGATAAACCTCTCTCCTCTTGTTGCTTTGAAGGATACAGAGGTTTCTGTTGTTATTTGAAGATAGTACCATCATTGTGGGTAAGTAGGCAATGTGGTATGGCTTTGTTGAAGCCAACAAGACTGTTTCTGTGCTTTATAAATTTGGTCATTAAACAAGAGAAGAGAACGCTAACAAGTGACTTCTTTTCCCAAGGCGCAAAGCTGAAAAAACCAGCTAAAATAAAAGCAAAGGATGGAAGTTGACGACATTGTGCAACCTTTTGCGTCAGGCGTTCAGAGGTACAGGGCCAATAGCAAAGGAGGGCTCCGCTGAATTAGCTGTTCTTTACTCTAATGTTTCTGTATCAAAGAGAGCCGACCCTTTCATCGTTCCACCATGAATCTTTTGCCCTTTGGACTGTTTCTGCATACGGTCGTCAGTCTACTTCGCATTGCTGACTGAGGTCTTCGATTCCAGGTCGATTCTAGCTATTCTACGAGCTTCCAAAGATCTCTTCAGTCACTGTCTTGTACGAAAAAGATACCATAATACCTACGCTTCTGGCCACCATTGCAAAAAGTCTGGTGTTGCGCATCACTCATAAACTCCTCTCACAATAGCAGACCGTGGCTCTTCGTCGCACAATAGCAGACCTTTCGTCGCACAACAACAGACTGCACATCAATATGAGTGGAACTTTTCACTTATATCTATTTCGTAATGATCTCGGCTTGGATATGGACCCCCAAGCAATTCACATTGTGGATGACAATGCTCCTGGGAATGCCCTTTGCACCCACGCAGCATACAGCAGGAGCTATTCAAGCGCATCTTCATCTTCGTCTTCTTCTCTGTCATCCTCTTCTTCAGGACCCTCGAGATGGAATCCAGAGATGATTGAAACGACGCAAGGTCCCATTTCTTCTTCCAGAAGAACATCCAGCATCTGCCCGCCCAGTTTGCCATGCCGATGTGCAGATGATTCCAGCATGGACTCAGATGAGAAAAGGTGGTCCAGCAGTCCAACCACGGCCAACAAAGACAAGCAAGCTTTCCTCGAAGAACATCTCAATAGGCAGATGATCAACAATGAAGGAGTTTGCTTGGCATCCGAAGCATCATCTCCACAAGAGGCATCTACACTCTCACAACGACAGCCAGCGGGGAGGCAATGTGAGCAAAAGTCACCAACAGAGGAAGCCGGGACAGTCGACCCCGGGATTTTCAGCGAAGGCTGAAGGCTTGGATTGTTTTCGTCAAGGAACCCAAGATCCCAGAGTGATGCAGGAGGAGGCATCGCGATTGCATGATAGCTACCATTTTCACACCGTTGCATTGCACCTTTCTATATAGATTTTGCATTGGATACCGGTACCGGTATCACAAGTTGTCTTGTATAGCTGGGTGGCACCTGATAGCTTTCCATTCCGTGTACATGCAT
This sequence comes from Seminavis robusta, assembly GCA_903772945.1. Taxonomy (NCBI): domain Eukaryota; phylum Bacillariophyta; class Bacillariophyceae; order Naviculales; family Naviculaceae; genus Seminavis; species Seminavis robusta. The sequence goes on from CAICTM010000294.1 coordinate 77,452, forward strand.
GCAGAAGGCACCACTTCAATTTGGCCTTCTCTTCCGCCTGAGGAAGATTTCTTTTAGAGTTTGTGTATTCACATCCTTTCTTTGTGCGCTCAACACTAAATGGACTCGGGAAGCAGAATTAGATTGTTTTTCCGACAACAACAAAAGGAAATATCTTCCTCCCGTTTGGGGGCGAGCGACAAAACGATTGAATCATTCATTGGGATCTTTATGTATACATGGACACCGTGCTTGGGGGTACACTATCAGGAGAGCTCCGCTTGGGTGGCTACCACGCCCATCCCAGCGCAACGAATTGAATTGTATAATCTCGAGTAGGAACCCATGTTTTGATTCAGCTCAATTGGCTTATATGTTGCAGTCTTTTGTCTACCGTGGCTGGCTTGCGGATGGGAAAGCCTCCCTATCGCCGCAGTAACAGAGCAATCAAGCCCTTGGAGTATCCAAATAATCTGTGCCTCATGTGTAGCTCAACATCACTGCAATCCGGCTAAGAAGGATGGTTCACTCGTAGTTGGCAATCCTTGTTATTAGTACACTGTATAAAGGTGTAAATGTAACTGTACTATGCAAAATGGGTTGGCAGCCAGCTGCACTGGAAACCACTGTTTTCAAAAGAGATGTGACTCCTTCCACCTTCCACGAAATGGTGAGGGTCAATGATGGGGCAACCAACCCATCCATCCATTTCTCTAATCTGCCTGTCATATGAACACTGGGAAGCTGAAGGCTTGGCTCTTCTGCATAGCTGACATCGCTATTGCTGCGATCAGTAATGATTGATTCAATCTGTATGCCAGATACATGACATTGTGTTCACAACGATAGGGAAGTTCTGCGGGGCAACCTTGCTTGTTCTTGCGTGCTGGCATTGTTTGGGCTGCTAGACCATCTCTCCATATTGGGTGTGAGCGGAGGATTTTCTTCTTGGTTTGGAAAACCTCCAGGACTCCATGTTCTTGCGTTTCTGGATGAAATGGAAGCATCAGTGGATTCTGTAGTCCCTGGTAGCCCCTGGCTTTGGGGGCGTCCAGGAGATGACAGAGAAGAAGATGATGGCCACTCCGAATGATGGATGCTAAAGGTGATGCCAGGAGCATTATCTTCCACAATCTGAATGGTTTGGGGATCAATGTCCAAGCACAGATCATTACGAAAGAGACGCAAGAGAAATTCACCAATCATGCTGCTGTTGGTTGGTGTGGACTGCTTGGTGTTTGGGTTGGGGCAGCTCTTGTGGTGATTAAAAACTGTGAGCAGCAAAGCTAAGAGCAGAAATATAGTGTCAACAAAATTAAATAAATGGAAGGGTAATTGCAGTACGAGGCACAGTCATCTGTATAGCTGGAGCCTGAGAGTTTCGGAACCCATCAACAGCTCATGGTGTAGTGGGAGTTAGGTCATGAGGATTAAATCTCATTCCAGCCATGTTTGTCCTGGCTTAGACATGCAACGGGAGCCCCTTCAATCTCCAACTGAATCGAATCGCCTTGGCTGCATGATCCAGCCAGAGCACCAAATTGTTGCGGTCTACCAGGGTCTATACCTGCGGACTACCGACTGAGTCTTTGCCTATCAGCTTAAGGAGGTACCACCAGGTCTGCACGTCAGCGGGAGGTAACCCGGAAAACTCTCGTCTTATTTCAGACTTTATCGAGCCTATTCTATCCACCGACAATGATCCGATGCCGTTAGCTCCATGCCGCTGCAGTTAGACTCACCGGCCATGTAGAGACCCGTGCAGTGGATGTGTGTGTTCCCAACAACCTCTGCTGTTAACTTGCCTTTGGGTAGACAGCCGCTGTACCTTTAAACACGCAGAATGATGGGTGTCAGTTTGGGGTATCGAAAAAAGTCTGTTAACTTCGATGGATGGCACTTACCCGCTACACCCCTCTGCAATTGTCCACCCCAATGCCGTCCTGTAGAGCACAAGCATAGCTTCCATCCGCTATGTCCATACCCTCCTTGGTCCACCGGAAGGGCATGATCGAGCACCACAACGTACATCATTGTCTGTTGTCGAAAAAGGCAGTTTGTTGTTGTGGTGGAGTCCGAATCATCGCGAAAGCATCGACAAGCAGAGCAAGCCGGATAGGAATCTTCATTCCCCATGTTGTTGGGACGCCAATCCATGGTACTCATTTCACGGGCAAATGGACCGTAGGATAATAGAAGATAATAAAACGTCCATTTCATCGAACAAGATGCCGGTAACCTCCATGGTTGTTGTCGAGCACACGGGAGAGGCATCTCCTGACTTTGTTGCCAGCTTGGCTTTCAGCCACCAGCACACACCTGCATTCAGGAAGAAACGGGAAAAAAAAAGGATGGGGGGAAAAAATAAAAAAAAT